>PVIC010004461.1:0-62486 GCA_004025085.1 Thryonomys swinderianus
GAACTCAGCAATCCTCCTGTCTCTACCTCCCGAGTGCTGGGATTACAGGCGTGAGCCACCACGTCCGGCATTGTGGTATGCAGTGTTGATTGTTGGTGGGCGTGTCTCCATGCCCAGCATTATATGTGGTTACCGGGGATCGAACTCAGGTCCATGCACTTGCGAGGCAGGCGCCGGAACCACTGAGCTAACCCTCCGGCCCTGAAAATTTAATTTTGAGGACATACATTTGAAGAACCCCACAGAACCAGGAGAATCTTTGCAACTAACCAGAAGATTGTTCAGTGCTGGTTTACATTCCTGTCTTTGGCCCAAACTCATTTTGTTTCTCTCTTTCTCCACCATTTCTTGAATTCAGTGGCTTGTCATGTATCAGTCTTTTCCTAGTAGGTGTTTCTAAAAGTCTATGTTGGCCAATCTCTGATTCAACTCTCAAATGTTTGTCATATCTTATAGCCACACCCAGGATGAAACTAGCCTCAAAGTATGACTTTTCTCTAGCTTGATGCCATAGGGTATTTAGGTAGGATAATAAATAAATCTGTGTCTTTCCTCACATTTTATATATCTATCATAAATCTTAACTGATAGTTTATAAGTTCAAGTTTCAGGTTGAATATTACTTTCATATTTCATTAAAATTGATTGGCTTTGGAATATATGAATCAATACAGTATCATTTTAGGAAAGCTTGTTGACAAGCAAAGACAAAAATCCAGCCCAGATAGCACTGCATGGGGGAATAATTTTTCTGCTTATCTTTATTGAGGCTATACTAGTAAGAAACCTCTAGGTCTTCTTATGTCTTCAAAACATGGATAACATCTAACTCTGATCTACTTAGCAAAGAAGAAAGAAATCTAAACACCATTCTGGATGCTGTCAGAGTGACTCTAGTATTTATTTATAAATCTAGCAAACTGCTGAGGCTTCAAATATGTAACTTCTTAGGTCATGGCATTTGAATACAAATTGTTATAATTTCAGGATAAGTGAGTGTTTGAATTTCTATAGTTTAAGGAAAAACAAAAGAAGAATGATTATTATATTTGCTTGAATTAAAACAGTTAGGGTCACATTCTACCTCATCTGGAGAAGGTTGATTATTACAAGATATCAGCCCAAGCACAACATTGATTATGGAAAAATGAGACAGGAATAATATTAAGCTTATAATGCCACTGATACATTGAAGGTTATGGGAAATAACAGGCAGAGAAAATTGAGGTACAGTCAACATTTTATCTCAAATAAGTTTTCAACCTGAATTATCTTAGAGATTGGTGACAGAAGAGCAGAATCATTTTTATTTTGTTTTTTCAAAAGACTGAATAAAGTAGAGAAACAATTGGATGATGTGTAGGGAAAATTACAATATCTGTTGTAAAATATGTTGCTCACTTGTCAGATTCCTTTCTCTTTCATTGCTCAGTGAAGAAAGTCACTCTTCACAGTCATCACTGAGAGTTGTGGCTGCCAACCTTGGTGATCATCTGGATGAGAAGCAGCCCCTACATCAAGGGGACGGGGCAGGCAAAGACAGATGTTACTCCACAGGAAAGCGGACTGCCTGGATCAGCTGCCCAAGACCTCCGTGCATGAGTCATGCACCTCCTGTTGTGTCCCTGAGGTCTGATGTTGCACTCTGGGAACCTGACGGTCTAGGTCTGCAGAGGGGGCATGTGGACCTGAGCACCTAGCCAGACACCATGGCAAATCACCAGCAGGTGCCAAACAACATGCTTGATGGTTTGAGAATCAGGCTGGCTTCAGCTACAATCCCAGTGTTTTTCAAGCCCAAAACATAGACTTTAGGGTTGTTCTGAACTTTAAATGGTAGAATGTGGTAAAAGTGTTTAGCACAATCCTTGCACATAATGAAGACTCACGAGCTACCCCTGGTACAGTGGTGCACAGTTCCTGTCATCCTTAAAGTGCTCTCTACATGGATAACATCATGGACATTTAAAAAGTCTTATCATCAGCAAGTATCCTATCAAAATAAATTTTTCTGTGTTGTTTCTCCCCTTAAGTCTTCCCTAGAAATGTGCATGTCAATGAATCAGGTTCCAAAGGCAGGGGTGGTGAGCCTGTCATTGGTGACCTGCATTTTAAAGTTAGAGGAGCTAGGGAGGAGCACTGGTTATGGGACATCCAGTGTCATCTACCTCTGGTTTTCCTGTCCCAACATGGGCCTGATGATGCCCATGACACAGAAGATTGAGAAGAGTAGGAGATGAATTTAGACTGAATTCCATGTACAGCCTAAGATAAGGTAAGGTGTTTGTTTGTTAATTACTAAGAGGCCTAGACAGGCAGTTTCTTCAAAGAGTCTCTTCCCTGCTTCTGAGTCCTCATTGAGCCTTCCTGCTGCCCTCACTCCTGCTTTCCTTTGGAGGATTCTTTTCTTTAAAAGAATAGTCTGCATCCTAACAACCAGCTCAGTGTGTTAATGCTTTGGAAACCTGATTTTGGCTCTAATCCTTTCTCTGATGACAGTCCCTCACATTGCCACTGAAGTTGTGACATCTCTTCCACAAAATCCAGAGTCCTTCCTATAACATTCACGTTGCACTGGAAGAGCCCTGGCCACCTTGCTGGCACCGGTTGCTCTGGTGAGAGGCTGCTGTGCCCTGCAGTGTGCCGGCCGCTTTGCACATGTAGCTTCACTTCACTCTCACCCATCCACGTGGCAGGTGTTGCTGCCTAATTGAGTAAGAAAGTGAGGCCCAGAGATCTTAATTAACCTCCTCAGTATCATAGCTGACACAGAAGTGGTGAAAAAGACTGGCACCCTTTTGGTGCTGAGGCTCTTTTCCAGACCACTGCTATGTTTTTAGCTTCTATTTGTGATCTTTTTCTGGCTGTGAAATTTTCTAAACACTGTGAACCTTTTGTATAGCATTTGACCCCTTCCTAACCTGAAAATATGCTATACTTTTTGAGCACTCTGTCCCCCTTACGGACCTTTTCTAGCATGAAGGTTTGGTGGGGCAAATTTTAAGAAAGGAAGAATTAGACAGATTTTTTTTTTCTTGAACTGATAAGTCTGAAGTGTTGAATAAAATGAAAACAACATCAACTCGTTTCCTGGCTCATTTACCTTTATAGTCAACAATGACCTTCTTGCCGGACTTGATGGCTCACACCTGTAATCCCAGCACTCGGGAGGCAGAGGCAGGAGGATTGCTGAGTTAAGGTTTGCCTGGGTTACATAGTGAGCTCAGGGCCAGCCTGAACTACAAAGCGAGACCCTGTCTCAAAAAACAAAACAAAACAAAACAAACAAAAAAAACAATGTAAAAACAGTGACCTTCTTGAGTTAAGAATTTCCTTTGGGTTAACTAGTCAAGAGTTTTTTGTTCTCTTTCTTTTTGTAATTGTGGAGCAAAAGAGGAAGACAGCCAAAGAAACAAAAATGTGTATAGTTTTAAACCTTGGATTTGGAAGCATCATTAGTATTCTGACTAAGGAAAAAGCACCTCAGTTGAGGTGGAAGTATAATGTGACATAGATAAACTCCAGGTAAGGAAAAGCACTAGAGAGACTTTTGAGCGGGTTTGCACGATGCCCAGGTGGACCATAAACAAGAGACAATGAGTGTTGTTGGTTTTCCTGCTGACCTTTATTTAATAGAATTCTCTCATTAGAAAGAGCTTGCTTTAGCTTCATGTTACAATTGCTGTTTGTTCACCTGCTTTGAAAAACAATAGGCAAAGATAAGCACTGAGGTAGATTAATAGTTGGTTGCTAATTCGCGTTCTAGCTCTTCTCTCTCTTTAGGCCAGTAGTTGATACCATTGTTACATTCAAATATATATTCAGTGGACAAGGACCTGACGTGGGAATGGATGAAAGACACAGTCTGAGATATGAAAGTATTTTAAAGGAAAATATACTAAATGATAGAGAACTGGCAGGAATAATGAAATGACCAGTTTTTTTTTTTTTTTTTACTGTGAAAAATCATTAAATATTGGTCACTTCTGGTGGCTCTTCTTTTTATGACACCTGAATTTATATGGTCCAAAATTCTATAGAAGTAAGTAACATTACCCCAGTTAACAAAGAAGATAAATGGTTTGCCCAGAGAAACACATTAGATGGATATGGAACTAAGGTCAACTTTCCACTAATCCATCATTTTATAAAATATAGTTTCTGTTCTCAGTGTGTAAGGAGAAGGGGTAAAAAGAAAAATTGTGTATAACTTTGTGATATATTAAGTATCAAAAGTTAAAACCTACCAAGAATTCAAAGATTGGAAAGGTCTTTTCTGGCCTGGCAGGCAAGGAATAGAAGCAAAATAGAAAAAAAAGGGAGGAGGAAAGATTTTATTTTGGGGGAAACTACTGAAGAAATGGTAAAAATTCGACAGGTGAAAATGAGAGAGGAAGGAGATCTTTCTTATATGTTTCAAAATGTACCAGTAAATGTTTTACTTAAAAATACATCCATTGAGTCCATGGGCAGAGGCTTGAGCATACGATAGACGTTTTGAGGGTGGCAAGCGTTGTCATTCAGTTACAATTCTGGGGGAGAGAAGGGAAGTAGAGTAACGATTAGGCTGGCAGTCTATCTAAATACCAGAAATGACATCTAGTGCTTAGAGACTCTTTGCGTCGCTGAGTGAGAGCAAAAGCCTATGATCGAGAAAGATTCGCATCCCATCAAGGTCATGTTCTGAACACTGTATTTGGAAAGTCTATGTAGGAAAGAACTAAGGCAGAAGGACACAGTTTTTCTTAAAATTTATGTATGATAGATCTACCTATGATGTTTGGTAACTTTCCAGGCTTCAGCCAAAGAGATTCCCATTATGTAAAGCTCTCACGAATTGATATTTCTTTACAGTTGTCTAGATAACTTGGTACAGATGACTTAACCACTGCAATTTGAAAACTGTCAGACTGGAAGCGAGGAGGCAAATTAGCAAACTACCTTAATAGTCAAAGTATAAGATCAAAGCAGCTTTGTCTGTATGGGGAGGAAGAAGTCACAGATACAAAAAATATTTTGTAGGAGAAAACAACAGGACTCAGGCCAATTAGGCCTATATTCACAAAGAGATTCAATGACAACCATTTGAAATCTGGGAGAATGCATGTATCATGAATAAATACTTGAGACAGGGTTTGAGATTTCTCATGTCTTGATAAGAGTTTAGCTTTGCACCTGATGTTGGAAACACACACACACACACACACACACACACACACACACACACACACACACACGAAGTGGCAGTGTGTATAGCCTCCAAGCTTAGAATTTCCTAAAACCTCACTATCTGTCCAGTTGACTAGAGCCTACAGTCGGCAGTCGTCCCTGACACTTCCTCTGCTTTAGCAACGTCCTCTCAAATTAATTCATCACCAGCTCTATGATACAAATCCTAAACACAAATCCTTCAGGTCACCTTTTAGCCATCTCGCCACCACTTGCCCAAGTTACTATTGTTTGTACCGCCGCAGTGGCCTTTCAGCAGACTCTAATACTCACTCTTACTCTTCTCCGTTTGAGCACAGCCTGCAGCCAGAGATGCCCTTGTGAAACACAGATGTCTCCCATCCCCACTTAGCACCTCGAGTGGCTTTCCCTTGGCCTCAGGATAAGAGCAACCTCCTCTCTGTGACCTGCAAGGTCCAGGCCAGCCAGGCTCTTCTCTGCCTCTCTGGGCTGTTCTCTGGTCACATACTGCTTAGTCTCTGTCCTCCAGCAACACTGGCCCCACCTTCTCTCTCTGACAGATTTCCTCTGCAACTAATTTTTAAAAATTTTTTAATTGGGCCGGAGGGTTAACTCAGTGGTTCCGGCGCCTGCCTTGCAAGCGCAAGGTCCTGAGTTCAATCCCGGTAACCACATACAATGCTGGGTGTGGAGACTCACGCCCACCAGCAATCAGTACCACAGACCACAGAGCCGGGCGTGGTTGCTCACACCTGTAATCCCAGCACTCGATAGGCAGAGGCAGGAGGATTGCTGAGTTCGAGGCTTGCTTGGGCTACATAGTGAGCTCAGAGCCAGCCTGAACTACAAAGCGAGACCCTGTCTCAAAAAAAAAAAATTAATTATAATGCTAAAGTTTCAGGACATGAAACTTTCTGTTTCTGCCACTGCCCCTTTACTTGTGTCTGTCTCGCACATGGAGAGTCCTCGGTAAATATTGAGTCAGTGAGTGTTCTAGGCTTCAGCCTTTGCACCTGATTGTGCTTTGCCTAGAAAGCTTCTCCTTGACCCTCAGATCTCATGCTTGCTCCTTTTTTTCCCACTTTTCCATGTTTCCATTTAGCACCTCAGTCACCTCTTCCTCAGAGCTTTTCCTGACATCATTTAACTACATTAATGCCGCCAATTATAAAACCTCTTAGTGTCTATTACATTTGTAATTTTATATTTATGTGTGAGCATATTTGAATAATGTCTCTCTCCTCCAGGATTATAAACTCCATGGCTGGATGGGGAGATCATTTCTGACTTGTCTGAGCATTGCAACCCCAATTGTCATCATAACTAATCCACAGTGGATGGTCAATGAGTGTTAAATGAATGAATGCAAACATGAAATGAATGCTGTTAATTGAGCATAGCAGGGTGGGGAATGGATTAAAAAGACAATAAGGACACCTGAACATATTCACAGGCTGAAGAGAAGGATCCTTTTTGAAGAAACATACCAAATACCATCATGTGTCTAAAATCAAATTACACACAAGACAACTCCTCACACAGGCATATAAATCAGAGCACATCTGCTTTCATATAGCATTTTTTTTTCAGTTTCAGTTCAGCAGACACTAAATCCACTTGTCAATGGGAAAATGGCCTAAAATAGACATTCTCTAGCCATTTCCCTCTGTACTGGGGCTACAAAAATATTTTCTCAAATTTTGTTTGTTACCTGAACCCCCTTTTCCCTCTCAACATCCACTTTCTGAATGGTTCTTCTGATTCATTCCAACAGAGAAGTGGCACCTGTGCTGTTCTATTTTTACATTTTAAAAGCAAATAGTTACCTTGAGTTATCTAAACAGAGAGCCCCAGAGGGCTGCTCCCAGGTAACGCACAGGATCAAATACAGCCAACTCCAAAGCAGGGCAGAACCAGCCTCGATCGTCCTTACAGAAAGGAAGAAAATGGACTCATTGTGTTATATTTTTTTCTCTAAAATTAGCCAAAATTTTCTTCCGGATGTCGGTTTTTTTTCCTTCTTTTAATTTCCCCATTTGTATTATAGTAAGAGTGGAAAAAAATCCAAACTATTTCAGAAGTATTAGAGAAATACAATCTCTCTCAAGATGGTGGTACAATCTCTCTTCAATTTGATGAAATGATGCATTGTTTATATGATTTTAAATTTTCAGATGCTTATGTAAAACCCTTCTTGACATTCAAGAGTTATCTTACGGGCAAGATTTATCAACTGCTCTCTCTTCTTTTAAACTGCTCCATGCAGCGTGTCCAGCCTGATTCTTTACATTGATGCAAAGCAGGAGAGATTCTAGATTTGCATTTGAACCACTGGCTATTTTTAACTTCCTCAGAGTTTCAGTATGAAAGATGCTTTGGCTCTGTGGATAAGAGTTACAGAGTAAAGTGCTTGACCTTTATCAGCTTTTCAGTGAAAAACTGAATGAAGAGGAAGACTTTAAAAAGTCGGATAAAGAACCAGATTTATAATTTATGAAGTCCTGAACTATGTGCAAGACTCAGTGGAATTTCTAGACTTATGCAATATTGTAAGGGTTTATTCTGAAAAGTTTCCTTATTGAATTCCTCTTTATCAGAATCCTATGTGGACTGGTTTTATAAATTACTCCAAACATGGAAATGCCTGTGAGTAATATAATCTAGAAACAAAGAGGCCACAGTGTGACTCAGAGCTCCATTTTCTTCCTCTCCATAAGAACCCTATGTGTGTAAAGTGCACAAAGGGGATTTCATGACATTAGGATTTATGTAGATTCTAGAACCCTAAATCTCCAGCCAACTAGCTTGGTAAAGAAAATCAGGCCATTTACCTGATTTCACTAAAATGGCTTTACCTCAGGGGAGAGAGTAAAGAGAAGAGTGTTTATTAATCAAAAAGTGTTTTTCAAAATATTACATATATTTAATGTAGATTGCATTCACCTGAGAATTATATAAAGTGTCCTCTCTGAAGAAGTTTTATAACCTAATTACCTGCACTAAAATTTATACTTTACAATTTGAGTTCCATATTTTACTATTCAATTATTCTTTTTTACTCATTGAATGGACTTGGAGAAAATGGAAAATGCATTCCTGTGGGCATAATCTTTTAGAGTTTTACACTTAAGGAAAACATTAAGGTCACGAGGAATATGCATATGGATTCATCTCACATTTTCTCCTTTTAGTACAAATGCTGGAGAATGTACTGAAGCCCTTCTGTCCAGCATTGTAACCATCTTCTCTTTCTTCCCTACGAAGTCAGCAGTGTGACATTTTGACAGCTGATTTATTCCCTCCCTTCCCCCTGAGCTGAAATTCTCACCCAGGCTCATCTGTCACTCTGAATTTGATGAGGAGGGGGCTTAGCGATTTGCTGCCTGAGCTGTCAGACTTTAAGTCATCTTGGAAGGGAGGTCCCCCTATATCCTGTAGAAAGATGGAGTAGAGGGTGTGGGCCAGTGGCAGCGAGGGAGGGAGAAGGAAAGAGTTGAGAAAGCATCTGATATAGCCTGAGAACATAACGAAGAGATGAGAGGACAGGTGAGTAAAAGGTTAGTAAGTATATGCTCCAGGGTGTATATTATAAAATTCTTCCACTCAGCACTCTACTTCTGAGGTGTATGATTTCTTTGTCTGTGTTGTCATTTCCCTTTGTTAAGTCAAAGTGAACACTGGCAAACCTGGTAAAGATATTGATCCATCCACGGCCAGGAACTCTGAAAAGGACTGTGGTGACCATGGCTCAACCCTTAGCCTTCTAGGCCCTTAAAGTTTAATGAAGGTGGGTGAAGGAGATAGATAAATGAGCCAAAGACAGTGTATAAAGACCATGGTAGAATTGTGCACTGAATATTCTTGGAAAAAAATGAGCAACACCTTATAAAGATTTGAAATAATCAAATCCTGATAACACTTTTATGACAAAGGCATATCTACACTTTTGGAGTGGCATAGCCACAGTTGGGACCAATTGTTGATACAGGGGGAAATTTGAGAAATATTAATAGAAATTTCCAGAGAAATACAATAATTAGCTACAAAAATCTAACTTCAAGGTCATGAAATCTGAGAAGTTATTTGGTGCAAGGGTGAAGTTCAGAGTCGACTGAGGTAAAAAAAAAAGCTTCCCTAAGTAGTAGACCAGTAGTTGACACTTTTCAAGTAGTTTAATTGGTGGTGCTGAAATTTTTATTGAGCAATTAAATGAAATGCTCTTTGCATTCATAACAGTCATGCTAAATCTGGAATAATTACTGATTCTAATTGTCACATTGTGACTTTATGTTGTACCCTGTAGTTATATTGTGTGATTTGGAGTCCATGGGGTTGCGATCTAGAAGTGTAGCCTATGGATACAGACTGAGTGAAGACCACAGCAGTGCTGAATGGAGCTGGACAGGGCTGAGGATAGACAGGTGCTTGAAGTTGTGTCTCATGTACTTGAATCTGTATAATTGGGTTTGGTATCTCAGAAAGGCAGACGTCTTCTTGACTTTACCAGAATTGTTTTTTTCTTTTTGGTTCTCATAAGAAATGAGCAAATGTCACACACATTTCAGGGAAATCTAACTCTGGTTCTGGTCAAATGTGCCATAGACACAAGCTCCTATTTAATATCTCAGTGCTAGTGACTCAAAGGATATTTATCGAATGTGGAGACATGCAACAAATACCAAGACATAAAACTTAAAGAGAATTTTAAAGCCTGTGTCAAAATGCATGCAGTCAGGGCTCATGGTTTGATCTCAGAAAATGATAAGTGAAATATGAATAGGCAATGTGTAGTACATACGTGATTTGTGCCAACTGTGGTTGGCAACAAACAGATCATCAAAATTATTTCATTCTCACGACTCCATGAGTTTTGTACTGTGACTTTCGAGATTTCTGCTGAGCTGAAGCCAGGGGCTCCGCAAGCTAAAGAACTGGCAATAGGCAGAAGTGGGATTCTAGACAAAGTATTCATAGCTGAGAAATGGGTACCCTATGCTGCATGTCCAGAGAAAGAGGTTTCTTAATTTGCAAACTTGCATTCATTTAAATTGTTTCATAGATATTGGATTCTTTTTTTGGGGGGGGGCCTATGTAAGGAATATATAAGGCACATTTTTCATAGGGGTAAGAATTTCAATTTCTTCCTTTAAAAAATTAATCTAATACCTGGCAGCCTTTGCTCACTAAATACATTTAAATTGGCCAATCTGACATTGTCTTTATCAAGAATCCCTATGACTGAAGGGAAAGTAAATTTTGATAGTTTATTGGCTGTACTTTGACCTTAATCAATTCGGTTAACTTCTCTACACATTGACTTTCTTATCTGTTCAAAGGAAAATGTAGTATCTAGTCTGAAGGTAGGCCATGAAGGGTAAATGACAATAGCAGTGGGAAAGCACCTCCTGTGTCTCACCATGCCAGGGACTCATGGAGAAGACACATACATGGTCACATTTACTCTTCAACCCAAAGAGATAGATATGACTCTCATCAATTACCAGTGAGAAAACTGAAGCTCAGTAAGATATTAACAATTTGCCCAAGGTTCAATACTTTATGAAGTAGAAAGGGTGATGTTCAGACTGAGTTTTGCTTTTCTTAAAGCCTGTGCTTTTTGCAGGTGCTGGGTCCTTTTTGTAACACACTAGTTCTTTAGATTATGAAAATTCTAGAAATACTGAATGTTATTATTTATGCACAATTTACTCAGATGTTATTTGAAAACATAGTTTATGAATGGGAGAACATCACTGTTAAATAAATCATGAGGTTGAACCATGCTGAGTTTTGGAGAATATAAATGAATAGTACAATTACTGATACTTATTAGTTGATTGGTTCTTACTGCTCTAGAGGCTAGGGGCTTATATCCTCAGAATATCATACTGCTTCCAGTTCTCCCTTCCAACATTGGTGTTTTTTTTTTTTTTTTTGAGACAGGGTCTCGCTTTGTAGTTCAGGCTGGCCCTGAACTCACTATGTAGCCCAGGCAAGCCTCAAACTCAGCAATCCGCCTGTCTCTGCCTCCCAAGTGCTGGGATTACAGGCGTGAGCCACCACGCCCAGCTCCAACATTGGTTTTGATCAATGAGGGAAGGTAGAGAAAAACAGGAGACATGTCTATATTTAGAGTCATTTGTATAGGAGATCTGTATAGATGTCCTTTTTGAAATAGAAATTATCTTTTGGATAAGATCAAATTCAGACAAATTGAATTTTTATTTGCTTTGACATAAATTGGAATCAGTGTTGTGAATCCCCCCCCCCCCCCCCCAGTACAGGGAGGAAGAAGACACATTTTTAATAAATCTCCTTGACTTTCTGGAAAGTGTTCAGTATTTTTTCTCTGAAAAAAAGTAACAAGGTGCTGCGACACAGAACTCTGCTGCTTAGGTTGAAAAGCAGGAGGACCACAGATAATAAAATTTTAGGATGAAGCATACTAGGAATAGCACAGCATGCTGTAGAGGAAAAAAGGAAGGGCTAAGAATGAGAAGTGTGTGAGGTATTGTGCACTGGAAGGTGGTTTTTGAGGAAGTCTCAGATAAAGTAACATTTGGCACAGCCCTGAAAAAAGTGAGGAATCGAGTCACATGGCTAAGGGAAGACATTTCTAGTGGCAGGCACAGCACAGCAGGGTCAGAGGTCTGGACATCTGAGGTTGTGGGTTGTGGGCTGCAGTGTGATAGGAATGGAAGCATGAGGGACAGACAGGAGCCAGATCACTGCAAGGTTTTGACTTTTATTTGTAGTCAGATGAGAAGATATTGGATGCTTTCAAGCAGAAGAAATGATTTAACTTCAATTTTGAAATGAGCATGGGTGTTGGGTCCAGAATAGAATATATGGAAACAGAAGGAGGCAGAAAAAGGAGATCAATCATGGGAAAAAATACAGTAATCTGAGACTTGATGTTAAGCAGTAGGAATAATAACAAGTAACTGAATTTTGAGGGTAGTTTGAAAGTAGAGGCAGTGGGAATTTTTTATGACCTGTGAAGGAAAGAGAGGATTCAAAAAGGACTCCCAGATTTTTACCCTGAGCAAGTGGAACAATGGAATTTCTATTTACAAACTTGAGAAATAAATATAGAAGAAACATATTTTGTATGGAAATTTACAGTTTTGAGTTGGAACATGTTAAGTGTGATATGCCTATAAGACATTCAAATGGAAATGTTATGTAGAAAGTTTGATATGTAAGTATGGAATATAGAGGAAAAGTCCAGGTTAGGAATTACAGTTTTAGAGCTGTGGGTATATGGATAGTTTCTGAGGTCTTGAGATTGAATTTGATTAATTTAGAACTGACGTGTAATGAAATATTCCAAAATTGTAAGATTTCAAACGTAATGAGGGACCAGAAAGGTTGTTTGAAAGGATTTTTTTCATAAATAAGTCAAAATTATGCACACATACATGCACCAGCACAGTGTGCTTTTCTAGGAATTCTGGTTGAAGAGGTAAGAGTTCAGTCTTTAAAAAAGAGAGCAGGCTGAATTCTTCCTCATGGCATACCAAGACATCAAAGGAAATCCTGACAGAGGGGTGGCATCTCTACTCAGCCTTGTTTGGACAAATGACTGCAATTTGGGAGAAGACATAACAAATGTATGAATGCAGTTGGATAATGGCCAACATGGATGGAAAAGGAGATGCAGATAAAATTTTATGGAAACCACCTGCAATTATCAATAGAAGAAATACTCTTTGCAAAACAGTTTAACAATGATGTTGATAAGAATAAAATACCCCATCATGCCGCACCAAGGTAACTTCTGTGAACATTTTGTGCACATTCATCTGCACACATGTATACTACCAAAGTGTAATTCTATTATCTGGACATTATTATAGTCAGATTTTCTACTTACTGTATAATAGCACGTATCTTTTGAAGGTACATTTTTCATCATATTTTGATAAGAGGAGGAAGATGACAGAAGAGAAGACTGAGTTAGAGAGAAATGTCTGCTCCAATAAAGTAGGATGATGACTAAATGTGTCGAGAAAAGGGAACAAGGATAGCTCCAGATTCTGAGCCTCACTTATAATGGTGACTGCACTACCCATGAGACGAGAGGGCAGGACTGACTAAAGCTTTGTTTATTTTTTTACTTCAGGAAGGAGTCCAGGTACTGAATGTATAGGCGCTTGATTGTGTTTATTAGACATGGGAGAAATAGGAAGGGAAGTGTGTCTGGGATGATGGGGTTGCTCCCTCCCAATGTAAAGGGCAGTGGTATTAATTTTTGACACAAAGTAGATCATTTGAATAAACGACTTGCTTTGGCTTTTCTCATGGCTGACAGGAAAAAAGAGTCAGATTTTTTTTTCTTTTCACTTTTGTTGAGGTACAGTCCAGTCTTTACACATAAACCAGCAAGATTTAATATAAGAACTCCTTCCCATAAATCTATGAAAACCAAAAACTCCTTTTAGTTTCTCAGTAAGGTGTTATGAGCATGAGCACAGCAAAATAATTTCTCCTAGTGACAGTTTTCACAGCATAAATTACCTCTTAAAGTAGAGATTTGAAATGATAGGAATAGAAGATATTGGTAAGACCCAAGAAATAAAAGACCTTTTAAAATGAATGAAATTGATGAAAATAATACAAATAATATCCACTTGTAAACTTCTAAAATATGTGTATGTTCCTGTTTGTGTATTTCAAAGCTCTCTCTCTCTGTGGAATTTTGCTGTTGGGCTCAGTTGAGTAGAGTGGGACTTTACAAGGTCAAGGTCATATATTCCACTGGCCACAGTGGAGCAGAAAACTATGTCATAGCCATTAACTGCATGAGGAATCCCACACAGTCATTTTGTGGACACAGGTTCTAGGACATAGAAAGCCCAGCCAAGAGAGCTCAGCTGCCTCAGTAACATCCATCATGCTCTTCAGAGAAACAGACCCACAACTTCACACAGAGGTACCGTCCACCATAAGGCAGTGATTTCAACTTTGTGCGTGACAGTGTCTATACAGAGGCTTGCAAACACACAAACTGAACTGCTCCAAAGAAGAGTAAAAAGCACCCCCCCACCCCATAGTTCAATTCAGTATTTAGCTGTAAACAAACATCCATAATCACCCTTTTACTTCCAGGTAATACTGCATGAATATAGAAGATATAGATACATTTGAAGAATATTACATTTTAAAATAAATATATGGCTAGTTTAGGTTTCTTTGTTATCCATTATAAACAACCAGGGCATCAGGACATAGAGTTTTTCAGAATACAAAGCCACATCTTTACATCTTGGAGTTTGTGAAGTCCACCCAGGAAATAACGCAGTGGCACTGAGGAATTCACTCACGTTGTCCCTGACACATGAAGGGTCAGATGCAGTGACAAAGCCCAAAACTCACGGCAGATCAGGTTGGGGAAACACTGGTTTCTGATTATGGTACTTCTGCTCTGAAAATCTCAGCCTGTGATTTCCTGACATCTCCTTTCTGACCGAGCTCCACCGATGCCAAATAAAGTCCGAAGTCTGTAAGTTCCTCTGCAAATCTACTCATCACCTCCTGCACTTTGGAAGCAGCTGCCTCTCTGATCCTTCAAGGAGAATTGTGCTTTTACATGCTCATTAAAAAAAAAAAAGGCAAAACGTCAAGTCTGTAACCTCTAACGAATCACCATTTCCATCTGCAGCCCGGCAGTTGTTCAAAAGCAAGAGCAGGAGCAGAGAGAAAAACCCCTTCTTAGTCTAAAACTCTTGATCTGTTTTAGCCAAACCGTTAATACAAACGACGTGGACCAGCCTTTACAGTACGCAAGATGGACGAAGGTAACCAGTTTTCTACTCTAATACGTTAAAGCCCCAAATAGTTCCTTATCAGGGAGAGCGGTCGTCGTCTTCCAGTTTCCCCCTGTAAAGATTGCACTCTGACCACAAAAGCACATTGACCGTGGGAACCAAATATTTACCTAACAGGTTTCAAGTCTTAAGGACAGCTTCCTCCTCTTTATCGGGCTCGGACCTTTACGCCTCCCACCCGCTAAAGTCTTCTCACTCAGTCCTCCCGATCACCCAGCTGACCCCACAGAGAAGAAGCGAACTGTTTTCCCCGTGACCTCTAAGCGGTCTACTCCACGGGAGAGGCAGCGTGGAACGCACACTCAGCAGGCTGCGAGCGAGCCCGGAGCCACTTTGTCCTGGAGGCTTTTCCGCCCTAAAACAACACGACCCGCTGTGTTTTGCTCCGAGCCAGCGTTTCCCACTCCCCTTCCCGCGGCTCACTCCACACCTGGCTGCGATTCGTGACCCGCAGGGCGCAAAGCAAACACAAAGCGCGAGACAGCAACAGATTCCTTTGTTTTAACATGCAAATCCTACCTCCGGTAGTTGTCACATCTTCCTCAAAAGCCACGCTTAATTTTTAATGACAGCGATCCAGTGCAGAGCTCCGAACGGCCACCGGTGATCATCATCGCCTCTCCTGCCTGACGCCTTTGTGGACCATTAATGTCACAACCCTCACTAACTCATAGCTCCGACACTCCTTGCTCAAAATGTCTGAAAGAGTTTGGAAGGACAATAGGAGTGACGGGCGCCTAGACAGCCATGCTTAAAATTAGTTATCCGAAGCTCCGTTGAAGCCGCCTCATACTGTTTTTAAAGCGTGCAGGAGGTAGGATTTATTAGCCTATGATAGGCATGCTGTTTCTGTTTTTATTAAATACTGTAATAGGCTGTCTGTTAGCAATGCTGTGATAGGTCCAGAATCACTCCCCACGGTTTCGAATTCTCATATTAAAAAGGAAGAGAGGGCTCAGACTTCCTTCCCACCCACACCGCCACCCTGCCTCCTGGGTCGGATTTCCAAATCCTCTTTAACTACTGGGGCAAGGATTTCTTTTGTAAACAGGTATTCCTACACGGAAACCCAACTTAGGGATAAACACACTCGGATTCCCCAGGCAGTTCTCTTACTCCCCGCGAGGGACTTCCCCTGCTGCTCCCAGGTACCAAAATAAGCAAGCTCTAGAGTTAGGGTGGAGAATCGATCCCAATAGGAAAGGTTCGCATCAATACTGAGTGTTGACTTACGGTAAGTATTTATATGCCATTTCAGATCATCTATCAAATGGACTGAAGGGATCAATGAGAGCACTAAGTAAGATTACACGCTGATTTATAAAGCTTGTCGCTCCGCTTTGAAGCAGTTTAATGCCATGTATTGTCAGGGTGGAAGGAAGGAACGGTGGGTGGAAGGGACGGGAATTTGTACGCTACCTCGAGCCACACTGGACAGTCAGGGTCATGGAAAATGTAAAAGAGATTTCTTACCCTTGGGCAGAGCGTGGTGTGAGGCAGCTGGAAGTGCTACCCGGAAAGTTGTGAGACCCTTTGTGAATGGGGAGACAGAGAAAAGTACTGGGTAGTCACAGTAACACAGAAAGCATTTTATGTTTCAACTACTCAGATTTATTCCTTTGCTTTTCTTCCTTCGCTGCTGCCACCCAGGAGTAATAGTTTGTTGTAGTTACTATGGAAACTGAGTGGACAGCTCTAAGGGAGGGGTTGGAGAGGATGCGGATGTAATATGGATGTAAATGTACTTTATTGGCCCATAGGATTGAAAATGAACAATGATTAATAAGTAAAAATACCACATATAAATTTGTAGAAAAAAAATCTCAAAGGGAACAATTATAAATCACCACTATTTCTTTACTAGTAATTTTGTTAGCTAGAAATGTTGCAATGTCCAGGTCACAGTATCTATTATTTTACTGTATGCAAGAATTGTGTATCTCCATGGTTCAGACATCTGATAGAAGGAAGACACTGTTTCCCCCTCTCTCTTTTTCTCTACTCCTGGTTGTCTGTTTCAATATGTACTGATTGTGTATGAATTTTGGTTGTTCCTTGATTGGTTACAATTTCTTCTCAGGAATAAAATGTGATTTAGTGGGGGCAAAACTTCCTTTTAGCAAAAATCATAGACATATTTCATTCCAATTGAGTATCCTTATTTTGATTTCCTTGGAGCCAAACCCAAGTCAGAAAACACTGCAGCTTGAATTTTAAAAAATAATTCTGTGCCCTTTAAATTGGTGGGAAAGAAGATTTTTCACAATCGATATTTTAAAGTACAGAAATAAGCTCTTAAGTCCAAGACCTTTTACTAGGCTTATAATTATCCGAGACAACATATTTCTTATCAAAGTAATTAAAATCTCACAGTTGTAAAGAGTCTGGGGAATATAAAAATATGGTCTCTAGTGTTTCAACTTCTCAGACTGTAATTGGAGTAATTTATACATGTGGGGAGGCAATTCGTTAGCATTTTAGGGACATATTGGGGTTTTTCTCAAATCCTATTTTTAATAGTCAAGCAGGTCATTCAAAAAATCATACTGAATGAGAAATTGTTTCAGGGGGAAAGTATTTATGGAGTTTTCTCTAAAAAATGATGGAAGAGTAATATAACTAGTGCATCTCAAATTTTTAAATATAAGAAAGTTTATATGACAAGCTAAATGCTGTATCAACATTAGCACCATATACACAATTTGCAGACAGAGAAATGGGAGGAGGCAGAGAAGAATGGCACAAGGAGCAAGCAGAGCGCTCACTGGTAACCTCTTTGCAGTCCTGCCTGGGCTCAACTGCACGAGAGAGGAAGGGATAAGATCAGGTCCGGGGATGAAATAAGAAGCTAAGACTAGAACGGGGTTGGTCTGTGGTGCTTTACAGGAGCTCGTCCCCGAAGGAGGAGAGAGAGTGACAGCCTGGTTCTATGAGAGTGAAGGCAGCTCCTGCAAAGGGCAGTGTCCAGAGGAAGGTGTGGTGAGGCCGCGTTAGTGGTCAGACAGCTCAGTCACGGTGCACAGTGCACCCGCTACTTGACAGAGGACAAGTTTATTCTGGCCCCTATTTGAGCAGTCTCAGTCATTGCTGGGTTGGCTGTCTTCAAGGCAGAGCAGGATGGTACAGGGGCACAGCAGAGGAGACATGGCAGCAGCCGGAAAGCATGCCACACCCCCCGTGTTGCCTCTTCTGAGCAGACCTCAACTCCTAATATCTAGTGAGCTATAATCCAACAGTCTTCCAAAGGTTCCATTTTTGAACTCATGAGACCTTGGGGGGACATCCATATATAAACAATGATAGAATGGTGACACGGGGCAAATTCAGGGTGTGATGGCTGTAGACAAAACCATGACATATTGACAGAGGAATAGGAAATGGGAGATGGAAGCAGAAGGAAGGGAAGAAGGAAGAAGAGAGTTTTGAAAGCAAAAGACAGAGTGAAGAATTTCTCCAAGTAGCATGATACTGAAAAAGGGCACAAGCTTCAGAATAAGGGGCCTTATTTTGAAATTTGGTTCTGTTAGCCTGGTTGAGCTTCACGTGTTAAAATGCAGTGGCAGGAATGCCTTTTTAATGAAAGTAGTGGGGTGAAAGAGATTACATGATAAAGTAGTTGTATCATTCTTTATAAAGAAAAATGCTAGAATGAGTGTTAGTTATTACTCAGGAAGAGAGAGATGAATGACTACAGAGGAGGAAAGCAACCAGCGAAAAAGAGGAGCAGAAGAGAAAAATTAGGAAAAAAGAGAGGCATGAGTAGAAAACAGAGAAGAGAGGTAGAAAACAGACTTCCTTCTGTGAGTCATGTAAGAGAATTTCTTTCTGGTTGTTGTTTTGTTTTCTGAATCATATCCTGATAACTGTTGCTTTAATTCTACCCATATAATGAAGTTTCAGATAATAAAGTGTCTTCAGAGCCCACCCCTTCATCAAGAGAGAAACCTGTGCTGGTTTGACTAAAAAACTTCTTCTACCATTTTAAAAAGAGCTGATCTGAGGATTGAGTTTAGCCACCCTTAGCATTGCTCTCTTGTATGGTTCTCTGGAGAATGAAGTTAGGGCCTGCAGAAGGCAGGAACTGAAGTGATATTTCAGAGCTATATTACTGAACACATTCAGCAAGAATGGTCTGTGCATCTGTAACTCAATAACATTTCCACAGCATCTGCTCTCTGAATGCACATAAGAAAACTTGTTCTGAAAGGAACTTGTGTGTGTTAACAAATATTAGGTGGTGAACTGGAGTCTGGGGAAAAGTAATGTACATATGCACAGAATTTGATGTACATATGCACAGAATTTGCAGTTTACGTGCACAGCTGGCAAGTGAAATGGTTTAATGAATGGAATGATGAATGCATAATTTCATTATGAGTCATCATTATTAAAATGAAAATCTGATAGATACATAACTACAAAATGTAGCTCTCTATTATAGATACAAGTGATAATTATATTTTGCAGTATATAATTTATGCTCTAATGATACAGTGAGTAAGTGCATTTGCCCTGTTGTGATTATTTTCTAGGAATGACAGAAAAGTTAGTTTGGAAATGGCTTCCTTCTCGTTATGGTCCTGTGAATGCTGAAGCTGACTCACCATAAAGTGACCTTCAGCTCCTCTGTGAGTGCACAGGACAGGACTCCATCATGCCAACTCAATGCTCAGCCCTAGAAATTCAAAGACAACAGTTGGAAAAAGCCTCGCCTTATAGCAGCAGCTAACTTGTGCAACAGAAGGTAGTGCTTCCATTGCATCGGTTTTCATAAAGGTTCTCTTTCTGATTTTAAAATTTTAATAGAAGTTTATTAATGAGGTCATAATTTCTCAAAGTTTACATTTTATGAGATATATTTACCCATACTGTAGTAAATCTTTAGAACAAAACTTATTGGGAGGCCAGGCAAATCTCTCTTTCCATCCAGAGAACTTGAGGATGAATGAGGTTAAAGGGTCTCTACAAGGTCACATAGCTTTGAGTGCCTCTTCTAATTTATAATCCAGTCTCCTTTATTTCATGCAAATTTACATCAGCTTCTAATATGCTTCTAGTTAAATTTATATTTAAGATACCTGGAAATACAAGTCCTAGAAGAATTTTTTTCTGAGCTTGAAAATAGAGGCTAGAAAGAGAAGCTACTGAGTAGGAGAAAATATTTGCAGAAGATACATCCAGTAAGGAGTTGTTTATCGAACTGTACAAAGATCCTTTAAAACTCAACAAGAAAGCAAATGACCCAATTAAGAAACGTGCCAAAAGCCTAATAATACCTCACCAAAGAAGATGTATACAGATGTAAATAAGCCTATGAACAGACATTCAACCTCACAACCATCGAAGAAATGAAAATTAAAGGAATGACCCACCACAGCACACTGAACACCCGAATACAAACCAAGGACACACAAGCCCGACAGGTAGCAGAAGTGTGGTGCGATGGGAAGTGTCATTCAGTGCTGGTGAGGATTCAAAGTGGTACAGCCGCTTTGGGTTACAAGGTCAGGCTATCTCATGGAAGGAAGCAAGTTCTCATCATACCACCAACGTTTTGGATGTGTCCCTCAAAATTAATGTATCTCCCATGCAAGAAGTGATTATGAGCCCTCATGAGGTTAGGGGGACTCTTCCCCACGAGTCCTGGGGTGGGACAGTGCTAGTGACAGTGGCTCTGAACGCCCCCCATGCCTATGTTCTTTTGTTTTTCCACTTTCTGTCACCCAACAAGAAGTTCCTCGCCACACATGGGCTGCTCAGCCTTGAACTTCCAAACCTCCAGCACCGTATGGAGTGAGACCTTGTTCTTCACATATCATTGAGTTTCAAGTATTCTGTGACACCAGTGCAAAACAGATGAGGAAACATATGATCACCAGGTGCCTTGGTATTTACCCGAAGGAGTTGAAATTTTATGTTCATGCAAAACCTACACATGGCTATTTACAGTAGCTTTATCCACAGTTGCCAAAACTTGAAATGATTTATTTGAGTAGCTGAATGGGTAAAGTCCAGTAATCTAGAGAATGGAGTATTATCCCATGCTAAAAAGAAATGCATTATCAAGCTATAAAGAGACAAGAAGGGAACTTAGATGCATAATATGGAGTGAAAGAGACCCATCTGAAAAAGCTACATACTGATTCCAAATATTGGACATTCTGGGAAAGGAAAAACTAAGGTAACAGTAAAATATTAGTGTTTGCTGTAGGATGAGAGATCTGAGAGGGACGAATAGGTGGAAAACAACATTTTCAAGTATTCCGTGTGATATATAATGATGGACACATATCATTAGGTATCTGTCTGTAGCCATGTAATATACAGCACTGAATATTATTACTGATGTAAATTGTGGACTTTGGATGATTGTCACACATGTAGCATTTCTGGTGGGAGATGGTAATGATGAGGGGGCTGGCAATAATAACCTAAAATTGCTCTGAAAATAGTCATTATGAAAATAAATATGAAGTTTGACAATTAGACTCCTGGACATACACCTAAAGGAAATGAACAATACAGTTGTTACAGTGTATTTATGCTATCCAGGTGATATAAAGAATTTGTGACCATCAGCTGACGAATGGATGAAGCAAATTTGGTACATACACAAAATAGTAATTTGCACCAACATGGATGTTGCTAGAAATTATTATGTTCAGTGAAATAGACCAGGCACAGAAAGACAGGTACTACATGCTCTCACTAATTTGTGAAACCTAAAAGAGACGAATGGATAAAGAAAATAAAGTATTTATATTTAGTGGAATACTACTCTGCCACAAAGAAGGATAAATGAAGCACTTGTTGGAAAATGGACACCTTGAGACCTCAATGTCCAGTGAAATCAACTAGACACACAAGCTTCACTATCCTGTGATTCCTCTTACATGAGAAATCTAAAATATAAACCAAATAAAGAACAAAATAAAGGATAATCATAAACAAGGCAATGGATCTTTTGTAAAAGGAAAAAGGACCAAGAGATGGAGTGAGAGGGAAGGGAGAGAAAGAGAAGGGGCTAGAAAAAAATGAAGAAGCGTCATGTATGTATACCAACTCCCCTTGTGAGTATATTCCTTGTGCACTGCGAAAATGTACTAAGAAAGCAAAGAATGTAAGGGCAGAATGATGTTCACGAGAGGCTGATGTTCACGAGAGGCCAGAAAGAGTGAGGGAGGGAGGCAGAGAGGCTGGGGAGTGAGCAGCCAGGCACAGCTCCACAGGGCTGATAAGCCTCGGAAGGCTTTTGTACAGTTGAGTGACTACAGATGATGACGGCAGGTGGGATATTTTAAAAAGGCAAAGAAAGGATTTTGAATGTTCTAGAAAGATGAGAAATATTTGAAGAGATAAACATGTTCACCCTGATTTGAACAGTGTACAACATCTATGTGTATAAAACTGTCATGGTACTCCATTAATATGTTCGATATTGGTGTTTTTATGTGTTAGCTAGGGACAAATTTAATCTAAAAATGTAATACGCCAAGGGTTTATAAACACCGCACGAGAGAGCATGAGGTAAAGATCACTGGCGTAGTTTTTCTTTTCTCCATTTGTCAAGTGTGTTTGTTCACCTTTTGCAGCTACTTATGTTTCAAGTACACCAACTACACACTAATGGAAGATGAATCATAGATTTTCGTAATCGTTCTAATTACTGAATCAACCCTGAACAGCCTATGCTCCTGGGGGCTGACCCGGGGCCTGAAACCACAAGCCCATCTCGTAAGGCCGCAGTCTGGGCCGCCCTGTTGGGCCCTCCGATTACTCTTCTGTGTGGAGTCCCCCGCCTCGCCCGGGCACACGGACCACGTGACGTGCAATCTGCCCTGCAGGTTTCACACAGCTTATTACCATTTTGTATGCGTGTGATTGAAGGAGGTAGACAGTGAAATAATGTACAGGTTCTTTAATTTATCCACGTTTCTAGAAAAGTAGCCACTGCCTCCCCCAAACCTCTTCCAACAAACAGATACACCCTAGAGTCCTCCCCTGGTGCCCATGAGAGAGAGACACCGGAAGGAGTTTAACCACTTAGAGGAGCCATCATTCTTTGGCAGCCCACTGCATTTGGCAGAGAAGTTATCGGGCCTGCATTACCATCCTTCTGAAGCCTGTCAGACTATCAGACATAAATCAGCTTTACAATAAAATATAAAATAGAGCATTGGCAGTGGTGGGGTTTTATTTCATTTGGATTCTCCCACTCCCCAGGGCCTCGATACAGTCTGTGCTGGTCAGAAACAGGGACTGAAGGAACCAGGGGCTCCAGGCTGCTGTTACCACGCCCCCTCTGTGCAACACAGCATTAGTACAATACTGATACCTGCTGCTTTTAATATAATAAGTTAATGAAAAGACATCTGTCTTCTGAGCAAAATGAAGCAAAAAACAAAGTCCGTGGTATGTGGAAACTCTAAGATTGAGACCAGCAGACAAGGGTGCGTGTTGGTATTTACATTTATGTGAGCATCTTATTAATTCACTTTATGCTACAGATTTTTAGGATGAGAGAAGAACCATCTGACAATATTTCTTTTTTTTTTTTAAGCAAAGTATTTGCTGCTTCATGTATATGCTGTACTGGCTGCTTCAGTGGCCTGAACTGGTTCATAATATTGACCTTTTGTGGTCATTGTGACTTTGGGAAGGAGCCAGATGTCACACACAGTGGCAGATCCAGTGGAGAAGGTTGGTGAGGACATGCAGGAATGTTGAGGAGCCTGTTTTTGGTTGGCAACACTCATTGTATTTTTTATCACAACTGGTACAGACCCTCCCTGAGGACTTCCAGAACTGTGTCAGACAGTGGCAAGAATGATAGGATAATTGGCTGAGTGATGGGAATATTTTGAGGGGGGTGAAGAACAGTGTATTTTTTTCTGTAATATTTTATAAAAAAATTAAACATGCACTGTACTTTTGATCAGCCCTTTTATAAGTAGAATCATGGTAAGGTTATTTTGTCTTTACTAGGAGGACAATTTTGAAGAGTTTTCTCTATACTAGAAATTGGGGAAAAATCTGCTTTTCCTCTTATTTAAGGAAGAGTCCATAAAATGTGTACAGACACCTCTTCATGCATGGGATATAGATGATGCTTGCTTGCTCCTGTGAAGTTCACACCATGTTTAGTCTTAACACTGAGCATGACCCAACTGCGGCAGGATAGTTGTTCTGATGGAAAAGGATACTCTGCGCTTCTCTTTCATACGAGATGTTTATTTCATTTTCTTTTGGTTTTGGGGATGAAAAAGAAGTGTCTTGTAATAAGAGAAGAGAGAAAGGAGGCGAATGTAACTAAGCTTGGCATTTTAATATCAGTTTTCTGAAGTGGTGATGGGTTAGTTCCCACAAGAAGAGAATGAAGGCGAAGAAGCACTTTGGGGCCTGGGCCCTCTTTTCCGTTGTTCCTGTGCTTCATTCAGTCTGGAATCTCTCCCCAGACCTGGGCTTTGGCACCCAGCATGTCACTACCCCAGAGAATCCCTGATGTGTGCTTTCTATACACAAGTCCACAGGTTATATCCACTGTGTCTTCCTGAAAAATCAATTTGCTTAAAGAATTTGGAGACAGGGACAGGTGTTTCATATTTTTTGTGTTCTGTAAATTTTTTTTAGCAGATGCATAAAATCAACTTTTCCATCATTAAACCTGAAATTTTTCAGCTAAGCTCAGCAAATGAAGTATCTTAATGACTAGAAGTCATTGGAAATGTGGAACTTGGTGTTCAGCGAGCTGTTTAATAAAAATAGAGAACACATCCTCAGTGAGAACTGGGAAGGAGAATAGTATTTCCTGCTTCTTCTTAAACACAACAAAGAATGTCTTACCTTTCTAACAGTGAGTGATTTTAGATGCTACATAATTATAAAATCTCTTTAATTAAATCAGTATCCTATGAATATTTTATTAAGTATAATTTCCACTAGTTCATGTTTTATTTTAATTCCTGCTAGTGAAGAAACTCAGGTTTTCTGTTATGGGTTATATGATTTAAATGACATTTCTTAATTCTGCTTAAAGTGTACTAATTATAAAATTCTGTTTCCAACTGAACTTGAAATATTCAAAAATAGGCAAGATACTGAAGGAAATTCAGAATAATTTGAAATTACTGAGATATCAAAATTGACACACTTAATACTCTTTACAAAGCACTTGATAGCAATAAACTTGACAGCATCATTTAACTATATCCAGAAAATACATAATAAGAAGCAATGTACTTTTTAAAAAAAGTATGGAATGTATGCACGTTTATTTAAAATGCATTTTTATTGTGTAAATTGAAAATGACTTTTCTTTTTTTTTTCATGTGTAAGAAAACAGTAGCTCAGTGGTTCCGGCGCTTGCCTTGCAAGCTCAAAATCCTGAGTTTGATCCCTGGTAACCATAGACAATGCTGGGTGTGGTGACTCACGCCCACTGGCAATCAATGGCAATCAATACCACATACCACAGTGCCGGGCGTGGTGGCTCACACCTGTCATCCCAGCATTCGGGAGGCAGAGACAGGAGGATTGCTGAGCTCCAGGCTTGCCTGGGCTACATAGTGAGCTCAGGGCCAGCCTGAACTACAAAAAACGAGACCCTGTCTCAAAAAAACCCAAACCAAACAAACCAAAAAAACCAGTAGATAAGTAAGTATTCCATGAAGCCATCACTTCTGCAGGGAAATTTAAAGTTTAATCACACCATTTTTGAGGAAAAAGCTCATGTGAATTTTGTGAACCAAAGATAAAAAGCACTATGTAGAAGTACTATAATGAATTACAAAATCAGGTAAATAATTCAAAACAACTTGACATTAGCTTAAAATGTGATTATTTGTTTTCCTTTGGAGGGTCAGAATAGACAATACCATGGTGACGTCTCAACTATAGATGAGGCTGGCTAATAATTTTGTGAAAATTGGAAACAGTCACATCTTCACTAGATGTCTATGAATTTTGTGTTAGATGATTTTGCAACAAAGTTGAAAAACACTATGATGTCCATTTGAATGGTAGCCCTGAAACTGTAGAGTAGAAAAATCTACATGATCATGTGTGGTGGCTGATGTGTGGGAACAAAGAAATGGCGACTCAGGCAAAAAACAAAACACAACACTTCTACTTTGTTTTGAAAGAGACCAAAATTATTCACTTTACTCTTTTCCTTATAGTTTCATAATTTTTTTTTTTTTTGAGACAGGGTCTCACTTTGAAGTTCAGGCTGGCCCTGAGCTTACTATGTAGCCCAGGCAAGCGTGAAACTCAGCAATCCTCCTGCCTCTGCCTCCCGAGTGCTGGGATTACAGGCATGAGCCACCACGCCTGGCACTGTGGTATGTGGTATTGATTGCTGGTGGGCATGAGTCTCCACGCCCAGCATTGTATGTGGTTACTGGGATCGAACTCAGGACCTTGCGCTTGCAAGGCAGGCGCCGGAACCACTGAGCTAAATCTCCAGCCCATAGTTTCATAATTTAATAATTGTTCATTTTTACTTGATATTATGCTATGATTACATCTGTGATGAAATTAATTTCCAAATTATTTTCTGCAAAATAATTGTGATGGAATAATTACTAAGTGAAGTCATATGTTAAAACAAAACCAGGTGAAAAATGCATTGGTGAAGAGGAGATTGTATGATATAGTACACTGAAAGCAGCTTGCCTCTGCTTTCCTGTCTCCAAACAGGGTGTAAGGTGAGTATAAGCTTTGTTGAATGTCCTGTGTTGAAAACTTCAGGGAAGGAAACAGACTGGTGGAAGTCAGAGGGAGGGGGAAGGATAAGAAAATAGCCTATGGCTGGAAGGCCAGAACCTCAGGAATGATGAATTTGCAAGTGAGATTCTGATTAGATTAGATTTTTCAGAACTCCTTTAATAGGGATTAGCACTAGAAAGAAACATCACAAGCAAATTGAATAGATGATCAATAAAATGGAACTTCTCGGGGCTGGAGATTTAGCTCAGTAGTTCTGGTGCCTGCCTCGCAAGTGCAAAGTCCTGAGTTCGATCCCCAGTAACCACACACATTGCTGGATGAATCACGCCCACTGGCAGTCAATAACATATACCACAGTGCCGGGCGTGGTGGCTCATGCCTATAATCCCAGCACTTGGGAGGCAGAGACAGAAGGATTGCTGAGTTCCAGGCTTGCCTGGGCTACATAGTGAGCTCAGGGCCAGCCTGAACTACAAAGCAAGACCCTGTCTCAAAAACCAAAAAAACAAAACCAAACAAAAAAAAGTGTGTGTGTGTATGTGTGTGTGTGTAAATAATTTCCAGAAATTCAAGTTCAGGCCACAATTTCTAAAGCTATATATATGATTTTCCAATGAAACTATTTTATTAAATATTGAAGAGGCTGGTCACTGTTGAGATGGAAGATCAAGTGCAAGATATATTTTAAGGGACAGAGCAAAAATATGAAGAGGCAGCAAAAGATAAGAGATTTTAGGATTTAATACAAAAAAAAATCTAACCTAGCTGATAAAAATAGCAGCTACAGGTCAAAGGAAGAAAAAGTTAAAGGAGAGACAATTTTTTTTTTTAAGGTATCAAAATTCTTTTTCTTGAGCTGAGGAAAGATTCAAAACAGCTTACAGGCAGAATTCATAGTATTTTTTTCATCATAGTCTTCAAATAGTCTATCAATAGATTTTTGTGTACTAAATAAGTATTTGCTGAAAGATCTCAACAACCAATAGGAGCCAAAGAAAAGGAGGCATGGTAAGTAGGGCCACTTGTTTCCTATATTCACACTCACAGGGCAGTCACACACTGCACAGGGAACAGCGGCTGGCAAGCAGGGCACCAAGGGTCTGTCCAAACTCTGGGGCCTCTAATCTGACAGTAAAAACTAGGAGGCCAGGGGAGGGGCTGTGTAAGAGTATTCCAAAGGACTCCTGCCTAAGGAAAGGGTGAGGCCAGGTGTTCAAAATCTCCCATGAAGGAGACAGGGAGAGGCCAAGTCGAGGGTTGAGAGAGATCAAGTGCCTTGGTGAGGCAGGCGGCATGGTCTGGCCAGAAATGTTTGGGATTTAGTGATCAGAAATAGCAAGCTTGGGGGAGGGGAAGATAACCATTGATGGAATGGAACAAGGTAACAAAACTCCCAAATTAATGAGGGATGGAGAGAGGGATGGAGGGAGGGAGGGATAGAGAGAGACAAGCACAAACTGCAATGGATAATAGCATAATCCAACAACCAAGAGTAAAAAAAAAAAACCTACTGTAAAATAATGCAGAAAGTAGAAGTATTGTTACTTTAAAATTAAGTGCACCAGTTATTTCATCACATGTAAATTGACAGGATTAATTTTAAGTGAAATAAATTAGACACACAAGCTTAAGTATAACACTGTCTTTCTTATATGAGAAACCCAAAATATAAACAAGGAGGAAAATATAAGAGAGACAACTGGAAGTAGGGAGATAGATCTTTTTCAAGTGGGAAGGGGACCAAGAGATAGGGAAAGAGGAGGAAGGGAAGGGAAAGGAAAAGAAAGGAAGGAAGGAGATGATAAAAGAATTGAGATGTGTCATATACATGCACCAACTTTCCACCAGAAATGTAATCATTATATACTGAAAATATGTACTAAAAAAATTTAAATTTAAAAATGTGGTGAAATGTTTAGACTATCAGATTAACTAAAACCAACTCACTCTATGTATTGCTATTTATAGCAAAAAAATGAATAGTGATGAACAAAGGAAAAGAAAAAGGTGAAAAAGAGATATCAAGTAAATACAAAAGAAAGTTTCAGTATTCATGGAAATTGATATATTTAACTTCAAAAGGAATACAAGGAGTAAAAATAAATATTACATACTGATAAACTTGAAACGATTTAAAGGAGCTGTGATAACCATGAAACTCCTTAGTCTCTCACCAATTACAAAGCATCCATTAGCTGTTAGCTAAAAATATAAAACAAAAATTATTAGAAATTTGATCATTTAAAAATAGATACTATTTTTAGTGTGCTGTGTCTATGCATTGGATAGACTGAAAGTGAAAATGAAATCAAAGAAGAATGTAATATCACACATCAATACATATCTATAAAAACTCCTACCTTTCAAAGAGAATCAAAACAATGACAAAAATGTTCACAGTAACAATAATAATGATAATTAAGTACTGGGCTAATGAAGAAAAATATTTTAAGTATCAATTTTATGGGCCATTTTTCCTTTCAGTGCTTAGGGCCTTCTCATGGAGTTTTGTTCTCAGCCCTTTTTATTTTCTTGTTGAGACAAGGTTTTGCTTTACAGTTCAGGCTGGCCCTGAGTTCACTATGTAGCCCAGGCAAGCCTTGAACTCAGGAATCCTCCAGCTTCTGCCTCCTGAGTGCTGGGATTACAGGCGTGAGCCGCCAAGCCCAGCATTCTCAGCCCTTTTTATTTTCATGTTGATATAGGGTCTCACTGAGCTGTCCAGGCTTGGTTCAGCACTTGGGGAGCCTTCCAGAGTCCTGGGATTACAGATATGTACCACCTGGTCTGGTTTGTGTTCTTTTATCCAATACAAAATAAAGATAGAAATAAATAATGTACAGGTGACCAAAACCAGGTTATAGCGAAATGAAAGACAAGCAAGTACACTTCTGAATTGTATTCAAATTTGTGAAGTCCATGGAAATAACTATTTTTTTATTTATATACATCTCACAATCACATGCAACACTGGGGAATTTGTACCAATACACTTGATCTTAGCCAAAAGGCCGAGAAGCGATAATTTGTACCAATATATGACAGTCAGTTCTCATTTTTACCCATATCCCTACCCACCCACACCTCCCTAACCCCTATATACATGCTCTTTTATTTTCCTTCAGAATCATATTTATTCCTTCCCCTCATTGCATCCCTATTTTATGGAAAACTACAAAGGAAGGTCCAGTATGCCATTGCTTACTGTTCTAAAAATCTATGTTATTAACTGTCTTCACTAATAAAAAATGGAACATTAAAAGGTTAAGCAGGCAGAGCCGGGCGTGGTGGCTCACGCCTGTAATCCCAGCACTCGGGAGGCAGAGACAGGAGGATTGCTGAGTTCGAGCCTTGCCTAGGCTACATAGTGAGCTCAGAGCTAGCCTGAACTACAAAGTGAGACCCTGTCTCAAAAAAAAAATTAAATAAATAAAAGGTTAAGCAGGCAGCATGCCTCTGAATAGAATCAGAAAAGCTACTTAAGAAAGAAGCAGCAATAAGTAAAGTGGGAAATAAAGAATAAAAAGCAGGTAAAATAAAAAAATGGAACAAAAGATATACTTGAAACATTAAAAATGCATCGTATAGATATGCTCTTTCAGAAATAGTAAAGGAAAGCACAGTGAGTAAAATGTGTAAGAAGGATATGTAAATACAAATAAGAGAATTAAAATAATTATGAGAATTTAAAAATTAAAGACAAATGAAATTGATGATTTCCTAGCAAAATGTTAATTGCTAAAGCTGACCTCAAAAGAAAACAAAAATTTTCATCAAGGAGTCATCACAGAAGAGACCCGTCTGGAATATCTTCACAGCTGGAATTTTGCTTAACGAACAGATAAGTCAAAAGCTATTTCTAGTCCAGATTATAAAAAGTGATCAACTCATTCAGCTTGATCTTTATAAAGCCAGAACAACTTTAGGGTTGAACTAGAATGAACTTACTTTTGAAAAAAAAGCAGCAAAAACAATAAGTATAGATACAAGGCTGTAAATAAAACATTAGGATATAAAACAGCAGTGCATTAAAGTAATAATATATTGTATTGAGGGATGATATACTCAAGAAATACAACATGTATCAATCTATCGACATGGCCTTCCACCAATTCAAGGGAAAAAGTCATGTGATGTTATTGAAAGATATTAAAAGACATTTGATAAAAGTTATCAAGTCCATATAAAATTATAAGTGAAGTGAGAAGAAAACTTGAAATGCAATACAAGCTGTCTACTGACTTGCGATGCAAATATCTTAAATGTATAATTGTAAAGTAGTTTCAATTACATAAGGAATTATTTAGGATCCTTAGTTTAAATGTGTATTGGTCTCCCATTTTTCTATTTAAACTTTTAGCAAAAGAAATTGTTCATGTGTGGCTCCTGTCCACTTTTCCAAGTTTCATTTTCTTCACCTAATAACATTTTAATCACTGTCTACCAAGATCTCTTTCTACCCACTTTTAGTAAATATTTTTCTTGGTACCAGGGACCAAACTCAGGACCTTGTGCTTGTCAGGGTAGTGCTACTGAGCTATATCCCCAGCCCTTCCCCGACTTTTAAATTCAATATCTTAAAAAATTTATCATTTTTTTCTGGTGAATGTTCAAACTCTTACTTTTCAGAATGAACACTACATTATTATCATCTTCATAACAATAGCACACTAGAACTTTTTGCTTCTATTAACTGAAACTTAGTACCTACTAATCAAATTTTTCCTATTCTTTCTTTCCTTTACCCCGAGTTAGCTTCTGGTAACCACCATTTTACTCTTCATTTCTAAAAGATAATGTTTTTGTAGATTCCACAAGTGAACAGGATAATGTGATACTTGTCTTTCTGCGCCTGACTTATTTTACTTAATATTATGTTGTGCAGTAACATTCATGTTGTCTGATTGGTAGGATTTCATTTTTAATGATACAAGGGTCTTCCATCACATATTTCTTTATGCATTCATCAGTTGATGGACACTGAATTGTTTCCATTTCTTGTTTATTGTGAGTAGTGCTGCAATAAAAATGAGAATGCAGGTGTCTCCCATTAACCCATGTATACTTGATGTTGCTTCAGGCCTGTTTGCTTTTGCTCTTTTTCTCCTCTTCTTTGCCTTCCATGCTTACTTATGCCTTCTTTCTCTTTTTCAACTGAAGAGCACCTCATGTTTAAGACCTGGCTCCTAGAGGTGCTGATACATTTTGCTAACGATGTTTTGAATAAATGTTCCTTGAGCACAGAAATGGACTCTTTTTTCCATTCTACACTTAGCATCCAACACTCTACTAGACACGTTCTTAACTGAATAAGTGAAAGGGTGCATAAATTTATGACTGCTGTAGCCTCTCTTGGTTCTCTTCCTTTGGTTTTTACTCTTTCTTATGACAGTGATGGTGGTGACTTCCTGCTGAGAGATAAACCCATGACACTGATAAAACCTGTCTCTTTGTATATTCATGAATTCTCTGTCATACAAACATCATACATACCTGGTAAATGGTGCTGATAATGGATTTTACATCCGTTCTGTTTCATGAACTTCCAATTGTTTCTATATCTACTAGGATACTTGTTCCACCTTTTGTTCTTGTATCTTGACAACCCATGTTGGTGTAGGAGGCACAGAAAAGTTGTTTCAGGAGCTCTATTAACTGACCTGGAAGAAGTCTTTACCTTGTGGATGGTTAATACAGATTATCCAGAGTCTTGCCGGGGTGCATTCCTTTGGCTGACAATTCACCAGATACTTTTGACACCTTTTGCTTGTAGAGTATGAACCTGTAGCAGTTTATCTACCATACCCAAGACTATCCAGGAAGAAATTTCTCCTATATGAATTCAGGAGAGTTCAGTAGGTGAGCTTGATTCTACAGCTGTTAGAATTCATTACTTCTTGTATTTTTTGAAAATTCTATTCTGCCTTTTGCCATCTGCTGTTGTTGTATAGTCCAGGTGTGCAAGATTTTCCTGCTCTCTTGTAAACGTGGCCATGTTTTCCCTTTCACTTGTACAGTCATTAGTTTTCCGATTGCTAGTGGTTTGACTATTTCGCAAAGCATATGTTCCAGAAGCCTCTTCTCTAAGAGGAGTGTGAAATAGCTATTACATTTTGCAACTATTACCTAATATTTAACTATTTTCTCTTGGTATAACTGAAAAATTTTTAATAATCTACATAATTTATATTCAGCTGTTAATTTATTATAATATTTAAAATGTACTACATGGAAATCATTGTCAGCATCAAAACTCATTTGAGATACTGTATTCTTAGGGAAGCCTTGCCCAATCTTTCAGAACAAATTAGCATTTCTTTTTCCATTCATGTGATTATTTTATTGCCATTGTTTGTGTCTCATTTACTGAGGAGTGAATTTGGATTGTACATGGCATTTTACTTCCATGATCTTATTTATTAACACAATTAACAAAAGCTTAGAAATTATCAGGCACTCAGTAAAGACATGCAGCCTGGTGAATCCTCAAGGAACATAGGAGAGCTGAGCTAGGAAATATCCTAAGAAGCCTTTTCCTGCAGTACTTCTCTAGAAGGTTGTTTAGATATAAGAGCCTTGAATTTTAAATTGGATAATATTTGTTTCAATATCACAGTTGCCACTTTTGAGTTTGCATGCTTCTATTTTCATAGAAAGTCATCTTAGAAAAGTCACGTGCATTCAACTTTCACAACTATGATATGTAAATTCCAATATATCAGGCAACTTCACAGGGTATTGTGCAAGCTGAATAAGAACATTTGGAGGACTTGATAAAATGCAATGGGATGTGAAGTAAGAAGCCCTGGGAGTTGTTTCTGCTTACTGACATAGTCATTGTACACACACACACACACACACACACACACACACACACACACACACAGGTCATATGCTATATTTAATTTAGTACATTCAACTACTATTTAAAAAGATTTGTCACATAAACTATGTATAGCACTTTAAAAAAATAAAGTGATTTGCCTTTTGGGTCTAATCAAAGCTTTTGTAATTACTCCAGCATGGAGATATATTGGGTTTTAAAAAAAAAGTATAGAAATAATTGAAGTATCCTTTTGCAAAATTGGTTGCTTGATCTGGTTTGCTCCAGTCTGATCCACTTTGATACAGTTTTATCTGATTTTATCCCTCGTGGTCTGGTTTTGTCCTGTCTGATTTGGTTTGTTCTTTTTTTATTCTGTCTAATTTGGCTTGGTCTGGTTTATTGACTCTTATCTGCTCTGGCCTGATCTTTTCTGGTTTTATCTGATCTGTTCCAATTCAGTCTGATCCCTTTTTATCCAGTCTGCCCCAGTATGATCTAGTCTGATCTGGTTTGGTGTGACCTATTCCCATTTTACCCATTGGTTCTAATGTAATCCAGTTTGGTCTGGTCTGGTTTGCTTTGGTTTTATCTGATCTGGTCTGTTCCAGTTTTATCCAGTTTGATCTGGCTTTCTCCAGTCTGAACTGGTCTAGTCTGGTTTTGTCTGGTTTTATTCAGTCAGATGTGGTTTGGTCCAGTTTGCTCCAGTCAGGTTTGATTTGATCCAGTCTGATCCAGTTTTATCTGGTCTGATTTGATTTTATCTTATTTGATCAGTCACATCTGGTTTGGTCCTATTTTATTTGATCTGTCTGGTTTTGTACAGTTTTATCTGATCTGATTCAGTCTGGTCTAGTCAGATATGGTTTTTATCCAATTCAGATGGGTTTGGTCTGGCCTGATCCAGCCTGGTCTGATTTGATCTGGTCTGGTCTGGTTTGATTCAATCTGATCCAATTTTATCTGGCCTGATATGATCTTATATGGTTTTATCCAGCCTGCTCTGGTTTGATTCAGTTTTATCAGGTCTGAACTGGTATCATCTTGTTTTGTCTGGTCTGCTCTGGTTTTATTCATTTTTATCTGGTCTGATCTGATCTTGTTTTAACCAGTCTGGACTGGTTTGATCTGGCCAGATCCAGTCTCATCCATTTTTTCCAGTTGGGTCCAGTTTTGTCTGGGCTGATCAGGTTTTGTCTGCTCTAATCTGGTTTTGTCCAGGTTTGTCTGGTCTGATCCAGTTCAGTGTATTCAGATCTGGGGTTTTATCCATTTTGGACTTGTTTGATTTGGTCTGACCCCATCTGGTCTGTTTTAATCTGATCTAATCTGGTTTTATCTAGTCTGATCCAGTTTGATCTGGTCTAGTTTGATTTGATCCAGTCTGATCCAGTTTTATTTGGCCTGATCCAGTCTGGTCTGGTTTGATCTTGTGTGACCTGGTTTGATTCAGTTTTAGAATCCAGTCTAATCTAGAAAGTAGTCTAGTCTAGTTTGGTCCAGTCTGGTCTGATTTGGTACAGTCTGATCCAGTTTTACCTGGTCTGATAGTTTTATCTGGAATAACATGGTTTGATCTGGTTTTATCTAGTCTGATCCAGTCTAGTTTGGTTAGATCTGGTTTTATCTGTTCTGAACCAGTTTGATCTGGCATAATCCAGCCTGGTCAAGTTTGATCCGATCTGATCTCATTTTATCTGGTCTGACCCGATTTGGCCTGGCCTGGTCTGGTCTGGTCTGATCCAGTCTGACCCAGTTTTACCTGGCCTGATCCAATCTGGTCCAGTTTGATCCAGTACTATCAGGTCTGATCCAGTTTGGGCCAGTGTGATCTAGCTTTATCTGATTTTATCTGGTTTGGTCCAACCTGATCTGGTCTGGTCCAGTTTGATCCAGTTCTATCAGGTCTGATGGGGCTTGGTTCAGTTTCCTGCAGTCTGACCTGGTGTGATTTATTTTGATCCAGTTTCATCCAGTCTGATCTGGTTTGACCTGGTCTGATCCGGTTTTGTGCAGCTTGATCTTGCTTGATACTGTTTTATTTGGTCTTATGAGGTCTGATCCAGTTTGGGGTAGTTTTCTCTGGATCTGGTTTTATCTGTTTCTTATCCAGCCTGGTGTGTTTTGGCCTAGTTTTGTCTAGTCTCATGCAGTTTGATCCAGTTTTGTCCAGCCTGATCCAGTTTAGCCTGATTTTGTCCAGTCTAATCTGATGTGATTCAATTTGATCCTATTTGATCTGGCCTGACCTGGTTTTGTGCAGTCTGATCCTGTTTAATCCTGTTTTATCTGGTCTTACGAGGTCTGATTTGGTTTTATCCAGTCTGTTCTAGTTGGATCTGACCTAATTCAGTTTTGTCCTTTTTTGGTCTGGTCCTATTTGATCCAGTATTATCTGACCTGATCTGGTTTGGTCCATTTTTGACAGGTTTGATCCAGTTTTTTCATGTTTTATGTGATTTTATCAGATCTGATCCAGGTTTATACAGTTTGGTCTGTTCTAATCTGGTCTGATTTGATCAGGTCCAGTTTTGTCTGAGTTCATCTGGTCTCTTATTGTGGTCCAATATGATTCTGATCTGGTTTTATCAGGTCTGCGACAGATTGATTGAGTTTTGTCCAGTCTGATTTGGTTTTAACTGGTTTGGATTGGTTTGATCCAGCCTGATCCAGTGTGATTTGGTGTGATCTGATCTGATCTGGTCTGGTTTATTCTGGTCTGATCCAGTTTGGTCTGGTTTCATCCAGTCTGATCCAGTTTTATCCTGCCTGTTGTGGTCTGATCCAGGCTGGTCTGATTTGATTCAGTTTCATCAGGTCTGATCTGGCTTTCTCTGGTCCAGAGTACTTTGATCTGGCCAAATCTTGTCTCGTCTGGTTTGTTCCAGTTTTAGCTGGCCTGATCCAGTTTTGTCTGGTCTGATCTGGTTTTGTCCAGTTTTGCCTGGTCTGATCAGGTTTTGCCCAGCTTTGCCCAGTTTTATCTGGTCTGATCCAGTCTCATCTGTTCTGATCTGGTTTTATCCACTCTGGATCTGTGACCTGGCTTGATCTAGCCTGGTCCATTTTGATCCAGTCTGAGATGATTTGGTCTAGTCTGGCCTGGTTTGGTCCAGTCTGATCCAATTTTATCCGGCTTGATTTGGTCTGGTCTGGTTTTGTCCAGTGTGACCTGGTATGATTCAGTTTTATCAGATCTGATCTGATTTGGTTTGGTTTGATCTGGTCTTACCAGGTCTGATCTGATTTCATCTGGTCTGATCTGGTTTTATCTGGTCTGCTCCAGTTCTACCTGATCTTGTCCGGTCCACTAGATTCAGTTACAAGAAATTCCTTTGCACACTAAAGATGATGGATGTCACTTAATGTTAGCAATACTGCTTAACAAAATCAAGCTTTTTCAGAAAACCCCAATGTCATTTAGGTCAGGAGAACAATTTTGGTTTCTGTAGATGTCATTTCTCTTGACCTTGTTGATGTTTCTAAACTGATCTTTGTAGTACCATGTTAGTGTCTTTGAGTGGTGCTTGAAAATAAATGATAGGGTACAGATGTAACATGCAGAAAGAAGTTTAGGGACCAAAGAAATTCTCATTTCAATCAATGACAGAGCTCAATGAAGATTATTAAGTTATTTGCACCATTGGTAAGAGTGTATAAACTGAGTTCTGTTACTTTGATGAAAAATAGATTCAGAACTCAAAGTGACATTGGTAGTTTTGAAAAAAGGTTAGAAAAGAATATAATACAAATATGCCTAACTAGAAGCAGAAGTAGATCCAGCATGGTAAGAAGCTTCAAACAAGCCCATATTCATGGCATCAGGGGTTGGGAGGAGACTTTGCTATGTGTGAGGAAGCACAGAGAAAAAAGGTGATTCTGGGTAGTTACCAGACTGCCTATGAGTCAGCAATGCAACACTGCAGTTAGAAAAGCCAGATGAGTGCTGCAGGGCATGGCAGGCAGGTGACACAGAGCAAAGCCTGAAGGTACAGCTCCAGTTGGAGGCAATCTGGACAGGCCACACGTGGATGGCTAGGGTGGAAAGCACTTTGGTCAATTCAGAGTCTAATGAAATATAATCTACTCTGGTTGTTTTTACCAACTGGCTCTTTCTGATGGGAACCATAGAAATTAATTTAAGGAGGAGACAATTATCTGAAAAGTGAAGGTCCTTGTCTGAACCATCCTAGTATCTTTAGAAAACTAGTATTTTTTCAGGTGTTTGGGGAGCTTTGCAATGTTTTAAAGACATCTTAACTTGCAATCTATTCTATCTCTTGGTTAAGAAAGTCCATAATTCTCCTACTCAGAAGGGCGTGAAGACCATTGTGATTTTGTCTAAATTCACTCCCTTCCCAGATAGCTACTTTGCTTTTCTCAGGTCTTAGTTAAAGCCTCACTCCTGTGTGAAGCCCTTTGTGACCTTTCTGGGTAGAGTTACATCCTTTCTGCTACCCTGTGGACAGTCCTGTTAAAGGCTCATTAATCACACTAGATAGAATTAGAATGGGAGGTTTTGAAAGCACAGATCAAATCTTATTCATCTTTGTATTCTCAGTACCTAGAAGGGTCCCTGGCATATGGTGTGTGCTTTATAAATATTTATTGGGTGATAAATGAAGGCATGAATGAAGGTAAATATATAAATAGAAGGTCTGTATGAATAAGTTGAAATAAATTCTGGTTTTTAATCCAGAAAAAGGAGCTCCTTACTTTCTACATTTCACATTGCAGCAGGTGGGGAATTATATTTTTTAAGGATAATTTTAAGAGTTCCCAGTGAGATATAAAATAAGTTCTGGGCGACAGCATCTAGATATAATCTTTCTCTCCTTCATCTGCAAGCGTTGAGCTTCTCTGTTGAAATGATCCAAAAGTTTAACAAGTGATGAAAACTCATGTGTTCTCACATTCATTTAATAATGCAGAAGAGGGCCGGAGGGTTAGCTCAGTGGTTCCGGTGCCGGACTCGCAAGCGCAAGGACCTGAGTTCGATCCCCGGTAACCACATGTAATGCTGGGCGTGAGACACGCCCACCAACAATCAACACCGCATACCACATTGCCGGACGTGGTGGCTCACGCCTGTAATCCCAGCACTCGGGAGGCAGAGACAGGAGGATTGCTGAGTTTGCGGCGGCTTGCCTGGGCACCATAGTGAGCTCAGGGCCAGCCTGAACTACAAAGCGAGACCCTGTCTCAAAAGAAAAAATAATAATAATAATAATAATAACGCAGAAGAATGTAAAGCCAGAACTCATGTTTTGCAAGACAGTAATGCATAAATGTGTCTTTTTGATTCTGATTCTTTTCTCACGCTAAGATTGATCAGAAGAGAACAAAATCTTTACCATGGTCTGTTTCTGAATGTTCTATCCTTTGAGTGAAATGTTTGATGCCTGTAAAAGACTTTAATGATCTGATCCCAACTCTGAATTTGCTGATTCCTGAGATGCTGGTCCCTCCACCACCGCCATTTTTGTTTTGGAAACAAAGCAATAGAAAACTGTTTAATAATTTGTGCTTTTAAAAAACCCAAAAAACAAAACAAAAAAAACCTCTGCCCTTTCCTTCCTCTCAATTTAGTATTTATCTTTCCATGAGCACTTTCAGTCTATCTTTAATGTTGTCAACATGTTCCGAAGCAAGCTGAGTAGGGTGTTAACAAAAACAGTAGCAGGAAATTTCCATCTCCCGACAGTAAGACTTCCCTCCAAGAAATGAGTTTTTAAAAACATATTTTTTTAAGTCTGTGAACTCTTTACAAATTTATTCAAATCATGATTTCATTATCTGTTTCAAAAATGTCATGATTTCTCAGTATCTAAAATGTGTTTAATTCCTTTTATTAACAAACGAGCTATGGATATTTTAATTTGTAGATGAATCTTTAGGAGTCTTGAATAAGAATTCATACAACAATTACAGACGGCAAAACTTCCATGAGAAGTCAGGTCAGCAGTGATAAGAACATGAACTTGGGGACCAGATTCACCTGAATCTGAGTTATGAATTCACTCTCCCTTATCTTTATGATTGGAGAATGAGTCTCTCAGTGCCTCAATTTTCCCATTTATTAAATAAGGCTGACATGGAGAGTTTGTGTCAAAATTCCATAAGTCAAGCTTTTAGTACTATTTTTTTTTTTCTTTTTGAGACAGGGTCTCACTTTGTAGTTCAGGCTGGCTCTGAGCTCACTATGTAGTCCAGGCAAACCTCGAACTCAGCAATCCTCCAGTCTCTGCCTCCCCAGTGTTGGGATTACAGGCATGAGCCAACACGCCCGATATTGTGATATGTGGTATTGATTGCTGGTGGGCATGAGTCTCTATGCCCAGCATTGTATGTGGTCACCGGGGATCGAACCCAGGACCTTGTGCTTGCGAGGGAGGTGCTGGAACCACTGAGCTAAGCCTCTGGCCCAAGCTTTTAGTACTATTTTTGATCTAAAGTAAATTCTAGACTAAAGGTGATAATGGCAATAATGCAGAAATGAAAGAGATAAATATGCAGGTTTTTTTTTCTTTTTAGCAGAGAGACAGAGAGCATTTGACAGGCATATTCCAAGATCTTTGGAGAACTGAAATTCTTATTCCTGAAAGCAAATTCCGTCTTTCTGAGTATGAATGGTTTAAAGATTTTCAAGGTGTTGATTTTCAGATTTCTAGGAAAGCAAAAAAAATAGCCCAAAACCTCAGTGTTCAGATATTTTACTGGCAGCATTGAAAGCAGAAAGCTCAATCTATGTAAATCAAGAGGTTGTAACTTGTCATCATTCCCTGATGCATGCCTTGGGCCTTTATTTTATTGAAACAATTGGTTGATAATTAGATTGCAGGAGTATCCACTATCATTCCTGCCTAAGTGACCTCTTAATCATCAAAACTGGAACTAGTTTTTGCCAACACATTTTGGAATAATTTATAAAATGGGATCCATATAATAAAAAGATGTTACTATTTCAACATAATTAATGTTTTGGTTTCCTTGACAGTGAAAATAAGACTTTGTGAGATGACAGATATCTTTTTGGTTAGTGTTGTCACTCTATGTTTTGAATGAAGAGATATCTGGGGTTGGCAGGAAGTAGCTGTTGACAGTAGCCTTTTCATATCACACTAAAACTTGCAAGCTGGGGTTTGCAGTGGGGTAGGAAGTGAGTAAAGAAGTAAGGTGTGTTTATTGCTTAAGAGCATGAATTTTATTTTCTTGAGAAAATGTGACTTCTCTAAATGAAACTAGATATAGGAGGGCTGTGTGGGTCCTTGTGTTGGTCATAAAGAAATGTGAACATTGTAAGATATCTCGACATAATGAATAAGGGCTCTTCGTGATTGGAGAGGAGGATGTTGCCCTGAGGAGTCTTCTGTAGACAAGATGGGAGAGATAGGATAGGTGAGTATTCCCATGCTGGACTCTTCTGCAATGTTTCCCTTCCCTTACACACACATTGATTTGAGACTCTCCTGGCCCTTGGAAAAGCACTGAGGGAGCAAGAGTATCCACTAAATAGCTCACAGCCCAGTGGAGAAAGTCAAGCATAGCTCTCTTTTTAACAAACAGAAGCCAAAATTAGAACAAGGAAAAGCAAAGCCAAGATCTTGTATTTACGGTGGTGGCTGATGGCGGATAGACTTGAGCCTAAACCTTTCTATAACATGACAGTCTCAATCTTTTCCAAAGGGCCAAAGAGTCGAGCCACTCGTAAGCCTCAGAGGTAATAAAATGGCATTTTTTGAATACCTACTATGTGCCAAGATATTGTATATAATCTCTTCCCCCCTTGTTAACCCCTCAAGACAGGTATTATCTGCATTTTATTAAACCTGTAGGGACCTGAGTCTCACAGTGGTTGAGTAAGAAGTTCCAAATTAAACAGAGCTATCATTTATCTTTGTGGAACCAAAGCTCATGTTCTTTTCATGAACCACAAAGTTCTTCAGGCCTCTGGCTTGTTTTTGTTATCTCTGGCTTCAAAATGAGATTGAAAGAAATCTGCTTTCAGTGTGGTTCAATGACATGAAGTATGTGTCAATATTTTCCTAGTTTATTTGGCCATTATGAAACAAGGGAGTAAAAGTAAAGGGCATTAATTTGGAATTTATGACATGCCGATTTTAGTTGATGCTCCACTGTTGCAAACTTGTGATCTTGAGCAAACCTCTGTGCACCAGTCCCTTCAAGTGAAAATGTGGTTGGGACTAAGTTATTGTTTCTCTAAATCTTCTTCTAAGTCTAATACTTGATGGTCTTTAAAGAGCTCCAAAATCTTCACCAATAAGATTTTGCCCCATTTTTGTGTGAAGTGATTGCAGTACACATTCAACAGGTAACACTTCAGATGCCCACTGAGGGGGAAGACACTACTGCCATCCTAATTGAGTCTCAATGATTCTGCTAGCAGATCCAGGACCACACTTTCCAAACAATTACCAACACTCATAAAAATAATTAACTTACATGACATTCGTGGGCATAATACACAGTGTGGAGATATCTGATGCCAGGAATGTTTACTGAACATTCATTTATTTCCTCAATCAGCTGAAGCATGAGGAAGAAGAAAGATACTTTTGTGATTTTACATGCTCTGTGGGTACATTCTTAGAAATCTCCCTGGCTTTATTATTTGCTTTCTAGACTCATTAATTCTGATGAGAAGATCACAGAAGCAAATGCTGGGGAAAGAGAACTGCAATTCTAAAAATCCCTGTGTTAACACACATTTATGGGAGGAGAGTATCAGTAGCTCCTGATGCCCAGAGCACTTCTTAAACTCTAGTTCTCCCCATCTATGACTGCTCTTCATAGAGACTTTTCAGGGTGGGCATTGCTACTTCTTTCAAATTAGCGTTATTGGTATATAATCCATATTATATCCTTTTACCAGCAAGGTGAAGAACTTTATACCACTTGTGTGATCAAAGGAACTTGTATTTGATGTTGAAAGTGTGACATAAGCCTGGATCATAAAGTCTGTGTGTTTTCTTTTATGCTCCTTTCAAAAGGGAAAATATGCTTACAGGAGATTGAGAGGACGACTTGTGATGATAATCGCCTTAGTCGTACTGACTGTATAGCAGGGGTGGGGTTTCCTACGCAATTTCTAGTTTTAAAGCACAGCTCTGCAGACATTTTTCTGGACTCCCCTTTCTCCTCTCTTTTGTTCATTGTCTAGAATCACCAAAATTTAAAGATCCTCAGGTTCCATTCTTCATTTTACAGGTGAGAAAATGGATGCTCAGAGTGTCCAGGTAATTCACTCAAAATCTCTTGATCATCTGAGGTGGACCTGAGACGGGTCCACATGGTCATCACTGTGTTCTTCTCTCCTCCACTGTTTGGTCTGTTTGGCCGAACTTTAGATAAACTCAGGCCTTTGGAAATCCCAAACTTGGTCACTGCAATGTAATAGAAGCAAATACCTCACAAATGCAATTTTGAGAAAGCTGTTAATTATAGAGAAAAAACTGTTGCATTGGGTCCAATCTAAATATATTTTAGAACAAAGAAAGTATCTTTCATACAGTAAGTTAAGTAGGTTTAATATCAATTACATAATGGGAATGTAGTGGCTTCAATCAAAATGCAGCCAGAACAGAACTTCTGCTTTGGAATGTTTCTTTTTCTTTCTATATCATGAATATAGTAAGTCAGTAATAAATTTGTCACATAAACCACTCTTTTGATGTTTCTTGGAAATACTGTTATTCTTTTGATGACCCTGCTTTTCCTTGTACTTTGGACTTTGTTTTTATTTTACTCATTTTCTTAAAACACACACTCACAAATATATACATATACAAGCATGTACATACATGCTTTCCATTATGAAAATAATCTGAAGATTTTATACTTGATATATTAATAGGAAAGTCTACATGTAATTTTTTTTAATATATTGTGTTTTATCCTTCACTTCTGGGCATGCCACATTATAATGTAATGTTTTCAGGTCATTTTTTTTTTTTTTGAGACAGGATCTTGCTTTGTAGTTCAGGCTGGCCTGAGCTCACTATGTAGCCCAGGCAAGCCTGGAACTCAGCAATCCTCCTGCCTCTGCTTCCCAAATGCTGGGATGACAGGCGTGAGCCACCACACCCGGCATGCAGGTCAATTTTTTAGTAGAATTGTTGCAAGCTGGCTTTGCTGGTAGTAAGCACTGAGATAGAGTTTGGGATATGTACTAATTTCCCCAGACTCCCATAACAAAATATCATAAATGGAGTGGCTTCAACAGCAGAGATTTATTGCTGCGTGCTTTAGGAGCTAAGTCTGATGGTAAGGGTTAGCGGGGTTGGTTTCTTCTGAGGCCAGGAGGGAAAGATCTATTTTGTGACTCATTCCTCTCAACGACTTGCTGCCAATTTCTAGCATTCCTTGGCTTCTGCTAGTATCATTCTGATTTCCTCCTATACTTTCACTGCCTGTTCTTCCTATGTATGACTGTGTAATCATATAGAATTGGATTAGAGACAAGCTTATTCTGGCATAACTTCATTTTAACTGTATGCATCACTCTGTATCCCTGGAAGGTCATGGTCCTGGGGGTTAGGAGTTTAACATGGATATTTGGATGATGTGTTTCAATTTATAAAAAACGTGCTGTATGTCTGTGAGGGAAAGAAGGAAGGGTCAACACTGGGTAGACAAAAGGTAAAACTCTACCACTGGCTTCAAAAAGTTTTGGGACCTTTACCAACAAGGTTTGGGAAAAATATTGCCCATGAGATGGTTCTTCAACAGCCCATAGTGCCTCTGCCTTGTGCTGGCTTCTGGTGTGGACTGCCGTAGAAGGACTTGACCTAGGGGAGATGTGTCTCTGAAGTACAGCAGACCCGGAAGGAGCTGACAGCTGGAAGCCAACTGTAGAGCAGCATCTCAGTTAGACAGCAAAGTCTTTGGTGAAGGGTATCTAGATGACACATCTCCATGGCTACTACACATCTAGTAAGTGGACACAATCTCTAACCTTATCACAATACCTCTGTTTAAATGCCTACTAGTGTCTCCACTGCCCTTAGCTTCAGTTCAAGGTTCTTGTCTGGAACTAACCTTTTAAGTGGAACTCTGCTACTGGGACTCAAGTCTATGTTTTCAGTCTCACCCTACACTTCAGAAGAATCCTCTGCCCTCATTTTTCCTCAATCTAAAAATGACTTTCTCATTTTTGCCTCCACTGCTCAGGTCCTTTACCTTGTAAGAAGTTTAAAGAGATTGAAAATGTAGATTTCTGTGCAGTTGGAGAGGTCTTGAGGGTCAGACCAAGAGGTTTGTAACAAAATCATAATCTAAGGGGGAATTGGAAAAGTATAGCTTTCATGTCAAATCTGGTTCACATCTGTTGTTTATGGAAATAAGGTTTACTTAGAGGACAGCCATGCTCTTCTGTTTGCATATTGTTCATGGCTACTACCACATAATAACACTGGTAGATAACTGAGTAGTCACAACAGAGACAGCCCCAGTTTCCCAGTTTCCCTGTTCCCCTCACACCAAGTGCCAATAAAATATTTACTACATACTAGCCAGAAAAGGTTTTCTGGTCTTTGCTTTGTAGTAGAAAAAGGATCACTTTTCTTACACTAATCTGAAGGATTCCTGCTCTCAGAGATTCTCCAACTTCTTTATTTATAAAGCACATAACAATGTCTCTGTGTCAGGATTTGTGGTTCTTACTGCTACATCTCACAGGCCCAGCCAGACTGTGAGTTTCCTGTTAGCAGAGATGACGCCCTTATTTTATTTTGATTTCCCACAGTGGTTAATGTGGAACATCTGTTGATAACATGAAGATTCACATTGCTTGGATGCCAGGCAGTTTGTTGTCTTGTGGAAGTATGGGTATGTAGTCCATTAGATCCAGGCGCTCCATTTCATGTGTTTGACCTTGAGAAAGACATAACTTCTCTCAACCTTGTAGTGGAGCTTGGCTTTGCTAGAGTTGTTACAATTTTGAGTTTCTATTAGTCTTATGGGTGGTATTTATCTTAGAAAATAGTCATTTGTTCCAAAGCCAGTGAGATTGACAGCACTTCACAAAAAAGCACAGAGGAACAGAGGACATTATGTCAGAGGTGTTGTAGGAGTGAGTCACTTTCCGCACTCAGACATACAAGCACAAGGAGGAACAGAGAGAGCTCTGGCTGATGGCATTTGGAGCTGACAGGAGCCTGCTTTCCCACTGAAGGCCAGGAGGTGCCCCAACCACTGTGACAGCCATAAGAGTTCACATGGAGCCCAGAAGTACTATGAGGGTCACTTCCCCTTTGCTGAAGACCTCTGAGCCCATTATGAAAAGTTCTGTCTTTTCAAGATATCTGAAGAACGGAGGAGAATCTCAAGATTTTGTTTGAAAAAAATGCCTATGACTACAATTTTTGAAATTAAATGGAATGAATTTATAGTTGAAGCCAAATAATGCTGCACTGTAAAGGGTGGGGTGTCTGATCAGTGTCAGACGGAGAAAAGATTATTTAGCCAAACGAGGCAAGGAGCTAGACAGAAAAAGGTAAAGGGATGGAATCCACCAAGACTGTTGCAAACCCTTCCCTTCCATCTAGATAGGAACACAGCATGAACATGGTACCCCAATGTCATAGTAATAGACAAAAATGTGTTCACTCTATTACTCAGAAGGATTTATTGAATGTTTGCTGAAGACTAGTTCTTGAAACTTGACATATGATAAATCCCAAAGGGCAGTACTTCACTGTTTACTTAGCTTTTGTACTTAAATTTTTCACGGGAGAAAACATCATTATAAATTGCAAATTTTCAATACACACTATTGTATTCAAATCTGTGACTCTTGGCAGTATCATCATGGAGGAACAGATGAATAAAGTTTATTTACTACAAAAAAGAATATTATTTAGCCATAAAATGGAATCCTGTCATTTGTGACAAGTAATGTGTGTATAATAATGTCAAAAATTAAAATACAAAAACACCTGAATAAATATTTAATACTTATTGAGAGCTGTAACTTGCATATATGCTATTTCTATACTTATAATCAGCATGGTAAATGACATAATAGTTGAACAACAACCAATTAGTGACTGAACTTGGATCCAGACTCACATTTGGTTATAAATCCACTGCTAAGTTATGTAATATTTTTCATTCACCTGCTGTATCAAGTTAACAAGTATTTATATTGAATATGTTGCTATTTGCTATATTTACAGGTGACAAAAATTGTACATGGCATATTGCATATGAGAAAAATTTTCCTTCCAATCAATCCATGTCTTGTCTTTGTGAAGACCCTTTTTGTGTAGTTCAGTGAGATGCCAGGATGGTACATTGCTTGAGCCTGGCTCGAGTATGCCACGCGAGGGGCAGCTCCTCTAGAGAAAGGTTCAACGGGGCCTGTTCCTGTGATAGTGATCACCCTGATTTGGAATTGGTATAGATCAGGGAGAGAAGGAATAATACATAAATCAAACAACTCTGCAGGGTTCAGTTTTCCTTTCTAGTAAGTCTTAGCAATGGTTCTGGGGGAACAAAGAAAGCACTGTTTGAAAACTGAGGACTTTTGATTTTCTTAAGTAGAATAAATGTGTGCCACTTATAAAAGCTGAGAGTCAGGACTTCTGATGATGGAGTGTTTTGCTATTGTTAAATAAATAGGACAAGTCAATTGATTCTCATCTATGGGACATGGGAGTCTATCTTGCAAAATCAGCTAATGTACCCAATCATGCACAGAAGTTAGATGTGAGATCTTTATGTGCACATCAATAATAAGCCATTGCTAAGCAGCAAGATACAGGGCTTCCTGTTCTTTCGCTCATAACACTTCACCCATATGTTTCATCTTTGACAACACAGCAGAGGTGTGCATTATTTCTTACTTACTTTTTGACTTATTGCATAGCTCAGTTGTTTGGAAAATGCCATAAGGAAGTTTCTCTATATTTACAAAGATTCCTTACACAAATAGCTCCTTCATCACATTAGGGAATGAAATTCTATAGAAACTGTAATTTTTATGTCTTTCAGTTTATAGTGTTTCAAGGTTTCCTTGTCTTCTTTCTTAAAGTACATTAGAAAGAGATTGGGCTAGCCAACTTCAGACAAAAACAATTTGGGCCCAAACTGCAGGCGTTGTTACATTTTCCATTTATCCTGTTCTAGGAATTTGTGTCCTTTTTCACATGGACACGGTAAAAAGTGATCTGACAAAATGAAATCAATGTGTGATGAGACTGAATATATTAGAGGAATGAGACCACTGCACTTAGAGTTTAGAGACTGCATGTTCTTTTTCTTTGATCGATCTGACCTCGGGAGTGGCCGAGTGACATCTCCCAAACCCAGGTCAGCGTGGGCAAAGGTTTTCTTAAGTGAAGATGAGAATGGAAACAGGGTGGCAGCACAAAGAGCATCGCCCTCCCTGTCCTGTCCTGCTGGCCGGTGTGGGCCAGGCCCGGCTCTCCTGCCATACAGCCCTTCTGAGGTTGTCACTTCCATTTTCCACTAAGCGCTCTAAACAGAATTTCTGAATAGTTAAATGAATGCAGAGTAAAGACCAGTTGTCATCCCTTGTAAAATGACAGGCTGAGTCCTTCCCATTCCCATTAAAGAGTCGTGATGTCAAGCCCTTGTGGATATTTTTACATATGCGAAGGCTCTGGGTTGAGCACCATCCTTAGTGGAAACGAAGGACTTCCTTATTATAAAAAGTTAGTTAAATAGGAGAGGAAATTTAGGTAAGGACTCATGGGTAATTGAGGCCTCTTGGTAGCTCTCAAATGCCAGGTCCTAAATGTCATCTGTGCTAACTCCCTTTTGAAGCTCATTCCATTTAGACTTTTAAAAATGAAGGACATTCAATTTCTTACTTACAATTAAAAGTTTTCCTGACATTTAAAAGATTAAACAAAAATTTGAATGTTTTAAGTTTAAACCAAAATTCTGACCACTATTGCATAAATATCCTCAGAATACAGCTGTAAGTAACTGCACGACACTTCTTTGGACAGTGAATGTGAAAAAAATTATTCAAAATACATAGTGGCAATGAAATAGACATTGTGTAATATTTTAACTTCGCCTTTTTGCTTAATGTCCTGGTGCTATGGAAAACTCAGCTAATGTCTTCATGAATGATTGATAGTATCATTGAAATCATTTTATTGAATGAAAGATATTTCTAATTGGGGCATGATTAACTTCTCCCATATTAAAAAATAAAACAGCAAAATAGTCCCTTAATGTTGCATAGGGCTTTGTGATAGAAAAAAAGGTTTTCCAATATATTTTTGTCTTTTCACTGATGTTATCACCTTGCAGAAACCTCATTTTAGAAACTTCTCTTTATCATGTTGGCAGACTTACTTGCTTTTCCTTTTGATGAGATCATGGCCCTTTGTAAATTGTAGGTGGGTCCACAGAGAGCACCTATTGTTTTGACATCTGCCTCTTTGTTTCTGTCAAGCTCACTTTTACACTCAATGTAGCTAAATGACTCATGTAACATTATAATAATGTCACTCCAAACAAGCCTAAACTCTATGGGCACACCCAGGTACTGCTGCCAAGGGCCTGTGCGTTTTCTTATATCTTTATTATGATTTAACTCAAATTAAATATGGGCCCTCTCTTTGTTAACTTTAATATCATCATTCATTAAACGTCTATAGAAGTGTTCAATAAATTTTGTAACAAGGTCAAATCTTTTGAAATGAACAGGTTGAGATGTTTACTTCCTGCTCTATCATTTACTAACTTGGCTTTTGCAAGTATTTAGGCTTCTTTAGAGACTCAGCTTTTTTGATACGGAAAATAGGAATAATATTTTTATTCAACAACACCTAGAAAAGTTCTTGATGAGTAACGGATTTCTCAAAGTGGTAGTGATTTTTATTGTTATTATTAGTTATTAAACAGCAAAAATTCCAAATATAAAAAAGGCATAGAACTTGACTATTTATATTTTGGCTTAATTAGAAATGAAAATTTTCTATGAGGTTTGCTTTTACTTTATACTGTAGAGAGAGCCTTGCACAAATATGGAGTACTATTCTATTTTAGTTTTATATGAATTACATTTAAGTTGCTCCACAGTATTAATCTGCCTAGTTGGTCCTCCTTCAGGAGCTGGCAAGGGCAAGCAACATAATAGAATCCATTAACTTGCACTTTAATCTATAATTCAGTGGGCAAATGGCATTTGCAATATGTAATTTTGCATACACCCTATATGACTGAAGTTAACCACCTATGGTGATAGATGTAGCCTAACGTCTGTGAAGTGTCTCTTCATGGCTTACTTTTATAAGAGTGACATATAGCCCTATGAGAAACACTTAAACTCAATCAGATAACTTCCAAATGTTCATCATTCTTGATTTAACAAAAATAGCAAATATTGTTTTTAATTTCTAAAGAAAATAAGGCCAAAAAATTGATGGTAAAAGGGAAAAATGAAAACAAAGCTTATGCATATGGGCGTGTGAGGGGTTTTTGTGCTTTCAAAGAAGGACACAGCTCTGGAGTCAGAGAGGAACTTGGGCAAAGCCAGGTATTGATAATGAGACCTCCCAAGTGGAGCTTCAATCAAGAGTTTAGCTTTCTGAGAAGTGTGGTACATTTAAGTTAGGCTGGCTTCTAAATTTCCATTATATATTCAAAGCATTTGAGAAGAAAAAATAGTGAGTTCTAGGGATTTTGTTACTTATATTGTCTTAAATCATTTAACCTTTGTAGAGTTCATTTTCCTCACTTATAAAATAAAGAGATTGAATCAAATAATCTTACAGTTCCCTTAAACTCTGACATCTATGAGATTAGAATTCATACTAAAAGGAATTAAACATATTATGCATCTATTTCTCTTTTCCCATCAAAAATTAAACAAATGAACAAAAATTGACTACATCCCAACAGAGGAGCTCATACTGAGTCAGACTGATAATGAATTTGTGAATGCTTCAAACACTCCCCCATAATTAAAAAAAAGAAGTCTCAGCAGACTGGATCCCTTCGGGTCTGCCGTGGCTTGTGCTGAATCCACTCATACCTGCTTCCTCCTGCCCAAGCCTTTCTTAGTCCCCCATGTTAAACAAAGAACTGTGGTTCTCTCACTGCACAAACCTGTCCCTCGCTTTCATGCCTTTGTACACAACCTTTTGACTACTACATGTCACATATATGTCAAGACTCACCATGACAAGAGATTCCACCAGAAAGTTTGACTTTCCAAAAACCTTAGCCTTTCCTATAAAAAGCAAAGGCTTACTTAACTGGCTTTGTCTTTACTGTCTAGCCGCTGAACATTATTTCATCATTACAATTTTTAATTGTTCATTTACCCTTCTCCCCTACCAGTCTGTAAACTTCTGAAAGGCAAAGATCTTATTTATCTTTGAATTGCAAAGCTGAGTGTTTTACCTGGTACTAGAAAATACTCCATTAATGTTGCTGAATAACTGAGTGAATACATAATTTAACACTATTCAAGGAAAAATACAGAGACAAAGCAACATCTTCAAAAGACAACCCAGACACATGTCTGCTTTTTCTGTCTATTACAAACGAATGTTCTGTCACCTTCCCATTGGGAAGCATCTAACAGCCGAGGTAATACTAATCATTCCCCATTTGCAGGCAATTGTCAATTTTCCTGAGCCAAGTTTGGCTGGTAGCAATGGAGTCTAATCTGGTCTCGTCCATTGGAGAGCATTCCATCCTAATAGCTGCATTACCATAAGTTAGAAATGCGTCACGCACAAGCTACTTATTTCTGCATCATAAACTTCTAATGTTTCTTTAGGCTGATGGAATTTTGTGTTTCTTGGAGTTGGGAGATGAGTTGAATATTCTTTTCTGCCAGGAAATGTCTTCAAATACCCCTGTCCTGGTGCTACTCTTTCAGTCCTAGGATTTCTGGAGCTGACAGACTCTTTCTTCCAAGATGCTACTGTCTCCTTAAAATCAAATATAGGTTCCTGGATGCTGATTAGAGGTTAAAAGTCATCTTTTTCTGGATTTTACTGCTTAAGGGTGGAAGCACAGGTGTCAATTTGGGGGCACACTTGGTTCAACTCATACTGTTCCTCTTTATCTCACAGTGTTCTAATATGTGCTTCTCCCTCTAATTCTCTGGAAGGGAGGTGTTGGGGGGCGACAAGCACAAGATGTGGCAGGAGATGGAAAGTAGCCTCATCACTGACCATTGATGGCAGAGAACCCACTCTTGAGGTTTGGTGTTGAGATGAGGCTGGGAAGACCAAAATGAACAGGACATGATCCTGAACCCTGTGAAGACTACAATTCGCCATGGAGATGATAATTCAATGCAGAGCCATGACTGCTAAACCTGGAGTAAGCATGACCTGTCCATGCCATTTGTTATCTCCTGTTGTGAGTGGAGTGGGTTGTACTGTATAAAATGTGATCTCCTGCTCCACTGGACATCTGTCATTTTGCTTATTTCTTCACAAGGATGAGACCAAGTTGCTTTTCATATGACTGATTATAGTTATAAATACAGGGCAGATATGGAAGAAGAAAGAGTATAGCCCTGACTCTAGATCACAGAGGGATCTGCCTGCTATTTACTTGCAGATTGGGGCCCACAGGGATCAAAGGGAAGAGTGTTCTATGTCCTTGACCTCAAGGAGCTCACAGTCTGGTGAGGAAGACAGATATTTAATATGTTTGCCATCAACCTTCCCTTGACATGGTAGAGATATAGGGCATAGTGAGGATAAGATGAAGGTGTGTGTGTTTGTGTGTGTGTGTGTGTAAGAAGTTTAAAGTGAGATGTGAGAGGTGAATAAATATTTAGCAGGCTGAAACAGCCATTCAGTTAGGATGGATCTAGAATTCCAGGCCTCATTGCTCAAATTGGCCTTTGATAATGGAGTGGTAGACAGGCAGATTAAGACTGAATCAGAGGGGCCGGAGATTTAGCTCAGTGGTTCCGGCACATGCCTCACAAGTGCAAGGTCCCAAGTTTGATTCTAGTAACCACATACAATGTTGGGCATGGTGGCTCACACCCACCGGCAATCAATACCACATACCACAGTGCCAGGCGTGGTGGCTCATGCCTGTAATCCCAGCACTCAGGAGGCAGAGGCAGGAGGATTGCTGAGTTCCAGGCTTGCCTGGGCTACATAGTGAGCTGAGGGCTAGCCTGCACTACAAAGTGAAACCCTATCTCAAAAAAAAAAAAAAAGAGACTATCAGAGGACACAGAATTTGTAGTCATAGTATAGGTACATGACAGACACTAGCACTTCAAAGGCAATAGGCTAACAGGTGGTCAGAGCATAGAAGTGGTGAATCCAGAAAGTTTTTACCAAAAGCATGTGACACTGCAGGGTCTCAGGCACCAAAATAGCCTGTAAGGTAACACATACATCACCTTGGTTTGCAGAAAGGGATAACAAAGCAAAATGAGACTTTTAGGCATCATAACTGCTGGACATGCCAAAGATAGAAGGCCATACAGGAGGACCCCAAGGATCATTAGGAAATACCTACATCTTTTGGAATTTTATTTAAAAACTTAAAAGACACACAGTTACGGTTTTGAGAATGTGAAGAAAAAGATTGCTTGGATTCAGTAATTGGACCGTGAATAAGATTGCTCCAGCTGCAGAGCTGTTTCACCCATGTGTGGCTCAGGAACTATAGAAAGAAATGAAAGCCTATACATATCACCAAGGCATTCACACTATCTTTGCGAGGCCCTGAGGCCTGGAGGTGCCTCCTGTTTTGGAAAGCTAAATTTTCTTTAGCTACCACTTCCACTTCCAGTGTGATAACTGTTCTCAGAGACTGATGGTGGATGACAAGTGTCTCCTGCTGTAACTTCAACTTCTTCCAAGTGGCTGGTGGGACCCTCAAATTGAGTGCCTTCCTCCTCTGTAGTCTTAGTGTTTGAGAATTGTTCTAGACCACAGTAAGTTCATTCTTATCTACAAGACTTTGGGTTTCCTTTACTTTCCTCTTGAAATTGCTGGAATGACTTCCTTGACCTTCGCCGTCATCACTGAAAACCTACTCATGCCCCTATATCTTGCCCCTTTTCCCTTTGCTCAAGCTCTAAAACATTTCCAGGCCAACCCAGCCTCTGGAGACTGCACATCCTACTCTTTTATACTATGACCCTGAGGGTCAGGGTTGTCATATTAGTGTATAATGTTGAATGTTTTTCAGGAAATCGGTATTATGTCATTTCCTTCCATAATAAACTACTTTAGAAAGTTTCTATCCCTCTCATATTCTTGTTTACTCCTTAGTATATAGAACTGCACTGGGGAACCACGTGGATAAATCAGGGAGTTAGACAGATGCTTGAAACAGTTTAGAGAGGTGGCTTTGAGTTCCTCTAGATAGTTAATAATTTGTACTTGACTTAAACAGGCCTAGAGTCTGTATTTTTCTAACCATGATCATTTTTTACATTTCCTTCTATATTTCATGTGGCTGTGGGGACTTCTACTAGCACCACCACCAAGTTTGGAGTACAATAGGCTAGGAAACAGCAATGAGGAATAACACAAAGTTGATTCCTCTGTTGCATTTCAAAGCATTTGCACTGTTGAGATGCCCACAGGAGATCTAAAAATCATCTGGAAACTTTAGACTTTAAAAGCCATTCTCCTTCTTGTTCTGAGTCTTGAGACTTTCTTTAAATGAGTGAGAGAAAAAGTTCACTTGATAAGTCCAAGTGAAAACAAAAGATCTATCAATGACCATGACAGTATTTAGAAGACTTAAGTCATGAAAAAGGATGGTCGTGGTCACTCTGTTCAACTCTTTAATTTCACCAAATTCTGGATACATGTGATATCACTATGTCTATCTTACAGAATAAGTGTGAAGCCCACCAGAACTGCCCATAATGTGGACCACATTTTAGTGCAACGATTAACTATGTCTCTGGCACTTTACACTGAAGTTTGAGGTATTTTTGAGAGGTCTGAGGTGAGTAGGACTGGCATGAATTTTACCCAACCATTTCCTAGTGTATGGCTGAGCTACATAACTGAATCTTTCTGATGATCAAGTGAACAGGCAGATTTAAAGAGTAAAGCATGTAAAACCCCAATTATCGGGCCCAGCCCCTGGTGAGTATCTACTAGATACTGTTTTATCCTTTTAATTTCATGTTCACATTTTAAAGAAAGGAAATTAATATTTTCATTTCTTTTACTCTTCGATGTGTCTGTGACTGGAAATCAAAGGCGAACATTGTTCTTACTGAGTAGAGAAAGGGTTTCACCAGTGTTGAACTAGTCCACATGTGTAACTAGTACATATCTAGACTGCTGCTTCATAGAAAGTACCAGTCTGCAGTGTTCAATGATTTCCTTGGCGAGCGTGTCATCCATGTGACATCAGCGAACAGAGTAGGGAACAGATGCTAACGAGAAGCTCTGCCAGGAGATAGAAACCACCTCTGGGACATTACCAAGTTCCCGCTTCCTGTACTTCTGTAATTCACAATATCCCCACCTGTGTGACTCTGTGTGCTATAGTGATGATATCGATCAAGGTAAAGCACACGACCTTGAATTCTGACTGTAGCAGAGTACTCACAGGACTAGGGAGCAGAGGACCTCTGATCTAGGAAAAGTGACTTAACTCTTGAAATTCCACTCAGTTGGACATCTGGGGAGTTTCTAAGACCCTTTGTAACTCTAAAAGGCATTTTTGGTGTGATTTCAATATCTTTTCTAAGATCACATTTTTTTTTTTATCTTAGGACAAATGGAAAGACCTTGGGCTTTAATAAGCTCTGTAAAAAAGAGTTAAAATTCCTTTATCTTTCTAAGTCCTGATGAATATTTATTCCCCGTGAAAAGGATTTTCCTTATCATCACAAGAGTACATTCTGAGAAAAAACCCTGCCAGTGATTATATAGTCAAGTAAAGTGGGTTGTACTTTGCCTTCAGGGTTGCTTGCTTAGTCTGTCTTGGTTGTTATCATAGAGTATCTAATGTCGAGATATCTATCTCTCTGTCTATCTATCTAGATATATATAAAATCCATATATATAAAATGTATAAATATATGAACATAAAATTATAAATATGTAAATACATATGAAGTATATATGTAAATATAGTACTCAACAGTGTTACTAGCATTGGTCAAGGGCTCCCTGGCTGTGTGAAAGCATAGAAGTGAAGTGGACAGGGAAGTGACCACATGCAGAAAAGCTAAATATGTGGCGTGTTTTTGTTTATCGCAACCTGCTCTCATAAGAACCAACCCACTCCACACCACCAGCATTCATGCCTGTAGAGGTCGGCACCCTGTGATCAAATTGCTTTTCTCTGGGCCCCATCTCTTAGAGGTTCCACGGCCTCAGTACAACAAATGGGATCTAACTTCCAGGGTATGAACCCTTGAGCGACCAACCATACCCTAACCGCAGCAGTGTTCATGTTGCTGACAGAGGTGACAGTGAACAGTATCACTGTTAAGGTGTTATTTGATCCACACTTAAGCACTTCTATGAGGCCAAACTATATCTATCCTAAAACAAAAGTTTCAACTATTTTAAAACTATATACTACAAGTGCTGTTATTGCTGTTTACAATATTTGCCTCCAGGATAAGCGATGACTCCATGCACAATGGTGCCTCCTTTTAAGTAATTAATGTTTCACATTTTACGATCAGGGATATACACATCTGATGCTTTGCAAGTAATGTTTGTATGTGGATGGAATTCAAACTAAAGATGGGCCAATTTAATTTTGTTTTGTATAAAATAATGCATGAGACATTTTAGTACTCTTGGCACTGAAGAATTTAGAATACAAAGAAACAGAAAGAAAAACCTAATTAGAACCACAAAATTATCTTTGATTAAAAACTGAAGTGTCTAAAGTATTATAAAGGATATAAAAGCTAGCAATAAGGAACTCATATGGCTCAGACATTTATGCCAGAAATCCACCAGTTATTCGCCTTTCCTGTTTGTATAAGTAGTGATGAAAAGCTTTATTTTCAAAACAATAAAGCAACTCACCGATTGTGTTATTTTGGACTGACAATGTGTTTATTCAGTGCACAAGCTATCAACAGTTCGGGTGGAACTAAAATACTATTTTACTGGCTATTCTTGCAATCCACAAAAATTTATTGAGCACCTACATATGTAAGACATTGTCACACACTGTAAGCATATAAAGATAAACTGAATTTGATAGTGGGTTAAGTAGTAACCCCTAACTAAAGACATGTGCCTGCTAACTCCCAAAACCTGCGATGTTATTATTTCTGGAAAAGGAAGTCTTTACAGATATAAATAAGAAGCTAAAACAGAAATATTCTAGTTTATCCATATAGGTCTTAAATCCAGTAATATGTATCATCATAAGAGAAAGGTAGAGGGCCATTCAGTATGGGCAGAAGATGAAGAGGCAGTGTGACCACAGAGGCAGAGATGGGGAAGATGTGGCCAGAAGTAGAGAGGAAAGAGAGATCACTTTCTATTGGAAGTAGCAAGACATATTCACTAGGGGAGATAGATGTTAGAATACTCTGAAAAGTGCAGAGCATTTGAATCTTAGAAGGTGGGTCTGATGATGGCGGTACTGGAGGGTAGAGAGTGGATGTTGGTTGTGTCGATGTGTCAGCGATGGCAAGAGAGCTAGGCAGTGGATTTGAAGTGGAAGGAAACTCAGAATCAGAGGTCAGGAGCTGTGAAATGAGAGTCTTTAACAGAGAAGAGGGTGGATGGAATTCAGTTAGTTTGGGAATCAAAGAGCCACAAATAAAACTAAAAACAGGAAAGGACTTCCATGTCCAGCGGGAGTGTGAGTTTTATTGTAGAATTTATAGACAATAGGAAATTCATTCCTAAGAAGAAAAATGATAGGGTTAGAACAGTGTTTAAGAAGGATGTCTGGATATGGTGCAGTTTGGAGGAGAAAAGTCCTAGAGACGTCTGGGACAGTTTAGGAAGAAGACAATAGTCATTCAAAAGAGGTGTTCTTAGTTAAACCGTGTACCTTCCTACTCCCATCATATTCACACATCGAAGCTGTAACCTCAGTACTTTAGAATATAGCTATCTGGGTAGAGAGCCTTTAAAGAGGAAAGTAAGGTAAAATGAAGTCACATGACTGGGCCTGTATCCAATGGGAATGTGACTGGTGTCTTCTTAAATGAAAAGGTGAGTAAGACACTGACAGCTCACAGGCCAGGCAGCATCCATCCAGGGACGCAGAGGGAAGGCTGACATCTGCAAGTCCAGAAGAGAGGCTGTAGAAGAAGCCCCCCATCTTGGCAGGACCTTGATCTTGGATTTACAGACACTGGAACTGTGAGAAGGTACATTTCAGTTGTTTAAGCTACCTAGTCTGGTGTATTTTGTTATGGAAGCCATAGAGTACTAATACAGGGGCTTGACGCTAAAGGTAGGTTGCAACCAGTCATGGTGTTCTCTGGAGAGTTGTGAAGTAGGCCAGCATTCGCTTGCATCGATAGAGTTGTGGTTCCGCTTAAAACAAAGGCATTCTCTTCAGTATCATGACATCTCAGAAAAATATGTGTCATTTCCATGTTCCAGCTTTGGAAGCATGGTGCATCTCTAGGCATAAGAACAATATCAGTTACACAGATGCTATGATAGTGCTTCTTTCCAACATTTTAAACAGAGTCTCTTCTGGTTCACAGACTCCATTCATTTTTCTCTTTTCATGAATAGTGATTTAGGACAGATGCTGTGCTTGAGTACTTGTTCACTGACTTCTAAAATAAGCTGATTTCCTGAGCTTCTGGGTATTTAGATACAGTAATTAGTCTCAATAGTCCCTTTCCTCGCCTCCACCCGTCAGGTGCCTGTGTAAGGGCATTGGCCTTGCCCTGAAGGTGGAAAGTGAATGAGAAAGTTTGTCTCCCCCCCCCCCTTAATCCTGCACGTTTCTAACAGAGAGCACAATACTGCTTGGCCTCAGGCTGGGTGGTATAAAGGGCCTCAGGTGTGAAAGGTAGAAAGCCTTACTCAGTGCTCAAGAGGATTGCCCATTTAGCCTTCTCTGTGGGGAAATTACAACTTTTGAAATGCAGAGGAGTTCAGATAATTTAGACTAAGCTTTACTTTCTATTCGAACGTCTTTTCTCAGGTCTCCTGAAAGACGCAGTTACTGACAGACTAACCCTGAGTGCTACCCATGCATTCTGTACTTAGTAACAGAGCCCTGCATCTTCTGAGAACCCAGCATAGCCCTGGGCCTTCTAGCGAAAGACTGATCCAGACTTCTAGGAGCTGGTGTTCATTCCATCTGGGAAGCAGGTCACGTAGTTAACACCTTATCAATTATTGTTAATTAGTGTGGAAAAGACCACACTAAAATTTGCTGACTTGCTGGGGGACATTAGACAGCAGGTTATAATAGTGTTTATTAAATTCAGTGTTTGCATCTGATTGCTTCCTTATATGTGCTCAGATAAAATGAGATCTACAAAAAGAGTATAAGATCTGTTCCTGTCCCAGAGAGCTAAACAAGACTTAGATGGAACAGCCAGGTAGCAATAAACAGTGGCCAAGTGGACCATATCATTATATGCTTGGGTGGGTAACATGTCAGAGAAGTAAGCAGATGCTATGAGCTAGTTTAGGAGCAGTTTAAGATCACTTTATGGGAATATAGGGATTTATCAATGCATTAAGTCAGTTATTATTCATGTACCTTCCATTTTCATAGCAAAATATTACATCAGTTATGTAGAATAGTCTAGGAAAAAAACAGATACAGTTCTTGGTCTCATGGATATTATAGTGTAATGGAAGAGATAAACATTAGTCACATAAATGCACAGATATTAAGTTTTAAATAGCACTAAATGCCTTGGAAGAAAATTATGGGGGAAAGCAGTCTGGAGGAGTAGGCAGTCAAAATGATATTTAATCAATTATCCATTGGAGGGCTGAGGAAGTATCGCGTTGTGGAGGTGGAGAGAACTCATGGTACAGGACACACAGTGCTGGGCCAAGTGGAGAAAGATGGTCCTGAGCAACTACACAAAGGGCAAGTGGGGCACAGAAAGGAAGAAGGTTCTTGTTCTTGATATGTGGGAGCTTGTGGATAGCTTCAGTGGTCTTCAAGGATCTATGTATCCTTTCCTCAGAAGCACATTTCCTAATTCTCAAAGTCCACAGGTTTCATGAAGCCTGTCTGTGAGCTTCAGAGTAAGAACAGTAAGGATGGTGTGTTTGGTACTTGCTCTTGGGAGGGGAAAAGATTTTCACAGCAAGAAAGTCGTGGGGGAACCAGTGTTGACATGACTGTGAGCGGTAGGATCCTCGCGAAGGCGGGTTTATTAGTCTTACTCTAGTTTCGTTGAAGGCTCTTAATTTGCAGAAGGGAAGAAGAATAGCAGAGGAATAGCCTCTGTGAATTTTGAATTTACTGCAATGCTAATGGTGGCGATTTGGCCTTTAAATAGTGACTCCCTGGCTCTCTCCTCTCAGAGTAGCCCCTACAGCACTGGAGAGGTTGTACAATATACAAGATTTTGGCCAAAAAAAACCCAGACTCTGTGGCATTGATTTTCTGGCCCAATGGGTTTCAAAAACATTAGTAAGAATCTTAGTGAAACTGTTTGATGCAAGCTATATTTTAATGCACTTTCATTAGTATTTGGTTGGTTAAATTGATCAATTTGTAAAACACATTAAAAGAAAGGTCTATTAAAATAGAATTCATGTTTGATGGGGTAAACCTTTCCATCACCTCAGAACTACTTACCAGGTGCTCCCTTTCAGCAGGACCTGTGGTTAGGCAGGTATGCAGATCCCCTGTGGAGGCTGTTTTCAATATTAATTATCTTGCTGTGCCTTAAATTGTTTTTCTTTGGGTGTTAAGAGGCTTGTGAAGATTAAATTATTTAAATGGCAAAAATCAATTTTGTTGAACTTGGACAGTCTTTTACAGTTGATTGTAAAAAGCCAAAGGGGATAGAGAAAGGAAGTTTTTGGGCTATCATTTGTTCTTTTCCAAATATGAAAACAAACTAAAGAAAGAGTAAAGAAAAGCAGTGTGCATCTCTAAGGAGGAGTCCTCAGAAGCTCATTTGCCTTTCTGAGGACGTGAGAGGAAGCTGGCTTCTGTGGCCAGGCCCAGAAACCTCTCCTGAAGTGTGCTTTCTAGGCAGAAAATGTGAGGCAAATACGTGTAGTCAAACTACTCGGAAGAGGGATGGAATGTGCCCTGAGGAGAGGAATGTTGTCTGTCATACTGCAAATATCTCCTTTTCCTCAGGGATGCTACTTGCTTAAACCAAGTTTGGCATTAATTACACAATTAAGAAAGGCTGTAGCCAGTGAAAGGTTTGTACTTGGCCTGTTCTCGACTTGCAAACAAAGTGCTTCCCTTTTGGGAGAGGAGAGATGCCTCCTAACTGACACAGAGCAGGTCAGTCAGGCATGACCGGTCAGGGCCAAGCCAAGAGTCCCATAGTATGCTGACCTCTTGACACAAGTTTGGCAAGTTATTGGCTGCTTGAGCTGCCACAGTGAAATACTACAGACTGGACGGCTTAAACAGCAGAGAGTTACTTTCTCACACTTCTAAAAACCGGAAGTTCAAGGTCTAGATATTCGCATATTAGGTTTCTGTGGCGGTCTCTGTTGAACTCTTACAGATGCGTGTTCTTTCAGAGCATTCTCACACAGGTTTTTCTCTGTGTGTTCAGGGAGAGCGAGCAAGGAGTGAGACACAGAGAGAGAGAGAGAGAGAGAGAGAGAGAGAGAGAGAGAGAGAGAGAGAGAGAGAGATCTTGTGTCTTATCCTTTCTGATAGGTTTACTAAATAAAGACACCAGTCCTACAGACTAGCACCCCACCTTCATGACTTCATTTGCCTGTAGTTGCCTCCTTAAAAAATCTCTCTCTCCCCATGTTGGAGTTAGGGATTCAGTGTGTGAATTTGGGAGGAACATAATTCATTTACTTGTAGTGAAGTGAATGGATGCAAGATGGAATAAAAATATATGAAAATAAATGGAAATAACAGATAAACTTCACTTGAACTGGGGATGTTGTAGAAGATTTGTGAGCTGAATTGAATCTTAAGTGTAGTGGAACCAGATCCAGACACTATGGTATGTTGGATGCAGTTGGAGGAGCACAGAGGCCTAAAAGTGCAGGGGAACCGTGTGGCAGAGTGACAGGGCAGGGGGAGACACTGGGTTTTTTTTTTTGAGACAGGGTCTCGCTTTGTAGTTCAGGCTGGCTCTGAGCTCACTATGTAGCCCAGGCAAGCCTCAAACTCAGCAATCCTCCTGTCTCTGCCTCCCGAGTGCTGGGATTACAAGCATGAGCCACCACGCCCGGCAAGACACTGGGTTTTAAGCAAATTGGTCTCGTGCTTCCATGGAGACTTGCAGATCACTTTAGTGGGTGAGGCAGCTTGCAGTGGGAAAAGAAGAGACAGCCTGGTAGAGTAGATGCCCTGCATACTTTCTTGAGAACACCAGGCAGCACCACGCTCTGGTCCTCTGAACTTTTATGGCCTCCTGCTTTCCCTGGAAGGACATCAAGCAGTGATGTAGGCTGTGGGCCATAATTTACATGAGAATTCTGCAACTCTGATTCACAGTCTAGTGCAGTGAGGAGTATTTTGGTAGGGAGCACTGCCCTTCCTAGCAAGGAGATTCCAAGTAGAGCAACCACATGACTGACCGTGCCCCTACCTTGCTATGGCACCCCCAGTGCTTGCCCCCGAAATTCTGAAGTCTCCTCCTGGAGGAGCCTGGGCCCTCCTCACCTCACTGCCAGGGCAGCTTTGTGAAGGACGGAAGAGTACCATTCTTGTGGTGGGTTTGGAGAATGGCGAAGGTTGGAGATTAGCCTGTAAGAATCGGCGAGGGGTCTTTTCCAGTCAGCCAGGGAGTTCTGCTCTCTGGTCAGGAACCCGGAGTA
>PVIC010004462.1:0-34724 GCA_004025085.1 Thryonomys swinderianus
CTTTGGTACTGAGTTTATGTAAACTCTAAGACACCAGAACAAAACAAAACAAAAATCTTAGAGATTATCACTTTTTAATTCTATGAAACTGTTTGTGTGAGACTATCTTTCCCTTAATTGTTGACAAAACTTATCTAAGAAGCCACTTAAGTCTATTACATTTTTTAAAGGAAGCTTTGTTTTTGCCAAGCCAATTAAATGCTTTAATGATCATAATCTTTGAATATTGTATTTATTTATTAATCAGTATTGGTAAATCATATTTCCTAATAATTTTTGTTTTTCAACTAAATTTTTAATCAACATAAAATTTTATGATGTATCTTATTTGATTTAGCACATTAATGATATTTCCTTTTTCATTGCTTACAACATTTGTGCTTCACATCATGCTTTGAGGGCCACACTTGTCCAAAGTTGATAAATATTTTGGTTTTATCTGAAAAAATGTTTAGATCTTTTACACACTTAATGCTGTGCATTTAATGCAATTCCATTTTTACTCATACACTGATTTATTTTTCACTTTTAAATTCTTTATTGGTACCATTTATATACATCTCACAATCACACATAACATCAGGGAATTTTTACCAATATACAACACAAGTTAATTCTCATTTTTACCCATATCCCTACCCACCCACACCTCCCCACCCCCTATATTTTGATTATTTTCCTCCTGATTTCATGAGACAGACACCTAGTATATTGGTTTTTAAACTTTTTAAAGTATAAGTTGTAAAAAGCAAAGATTTCCTTCTAAAGACTTTTTTTCTGCCTTTCATATAATGAGCTACACTATCTTAGTTATTGTTCAATTTAAGATACTTTCTAAATTTCAATCTTTTAAACATCCAAGTTATTTAATCCAAATATATAAGATTTTCTAATAATCTTCTTTAATTTCTAACTTCAGTGCACAATAATCAAGATGAACAAAGTTTTTTTAACCTTAATTTCAATCCTCTGAAATTTACTGAGATGTAATTTAAATTCTGATAAGTGGTCAATTTCTCAAATGTTCCATATATGCTTGAAAAACATTTAATTTAGGAGCTTTTCTGTTTTGTTTGTATCTCTAGGTCATTTGTTAGTAACATTCATTAAATTTTCCATATCCAAACTAATATTTTCTTGGCCTATTTTGTCAGTGACTGACAAGAGTATTTTTTAAATCTTTATAATACAAATATTTTACACTTCTATGCAACTGTTTGTTTTGATACCATACATTTTCAAGTTTGCTACTAGTATTGCATAATCTAAAATGGTTAAACTTTTCAAGGGAACAATTAAAGAGAGGGGAGAGGGCTGGGGAAAAGGAACATTCAAGATAAATTATATATAGGTATGAACTCTCTATAATGAAGGTGATTATTATGTATATCTAAAATGTACCAACAAAATTAATTTTAAAAATAAATGAGGCAAATAAATAAAATGTTTATCTTTTCCTAATAATCTAGGGCCAGAGGGTTGCTCAGTGGTTCTGGCGCCTGCCTCGCTAGTGCAAGGTCCTGAGTTCAATCTCCGGAAACCACATACAATGCTGGGCGTGGAGACTCACGCCCACCAGCAATCAATACCACATACCACAGTGCCGGGTGTGGTGGCTCACGCCTGTAATCCTAGCACTCGGGAGACAGAGACAGGAGGATTGCTGAGTTCGAAGCTTGCCTAGGCTACATAGTGAGCTCAGAGCCAGCCTCTTTTTTTCTAAAACTTTAGTCAACTGGCATGATCCATCTAAATTCTAACATTAATATATTAACATATTATTCATATTCATAATATTCATATTCAACTGTTCATATTCATTCTTCCAGTATCTTATGATTTAGACATGTTACTTACAAACAGATTAACACTAATTTTGTTAAAAATCCAATCTGACAAGTATTTTTTACTTAGAATATTTTTTATTGCATTCTTTATTGGTACAATTTGCATACATCTCACAATCACACATAACACTGGGGAATTTGTACCAATATATGACACAGTCAATTCTCATTTTTACCCATATCCCCACCCACACCTCCCCACCCCCTATATACATACTCTTTTATTTTCTTTCAGAATCATATTTATTCCTTCCCCTCATTACAACCCCACACCAAATTTCCTTTGGAAATTTCCCATTCTAAAAAGATTGTCATACTACTAGAGCTCATTTGCATCTACCGGTGCTCATATCAATGGGAAGGCCCGGTATTTGCTTATCTATGCTCTATTGATTTCACTCCTTAGCATGTCCTCCAGGTGCATCCATTTGCACATAAATGAATCAATTTTGTCATTCTTTATGGCAGAATAGTACTCCATTTTATAAAAAAACCACATCTTCTTTATCCAGTCTCCAGTTGATGGGCATTTGGGTTGTTTCCAAGATTGAGCTATCACAAACTGAGCTGCTATGAACAAGGGTGTACATCTGTCTTTCCACACTGTGATTTTCTAAGTTCTTTTGGGTATATTCCTAGCAGGGGGATGGCAGGGTCAAATGGGACCCCTAGTCCTAGTTTTCTGAGAAATCTCTACACATATCTCCACAATGGTTGCACAAATCTGCAATCTAGAATATTTTTAATTACTGTAATTACTGGACTTACATTTATCATTTTATTTTTGTGTTTTCTATTCAGGCCACTTCTCTTCTTTTTTTTTTTTTTTTTGGCCTTTTGGGTGACTGAATATTTTTATCATTTTTACTTCCAATCTTTTACTTGAAAATTAGACACTTGATTTCTATAGTTTGGAAGATTACCCAATAAATTAAAGTATTTGTACTTAATCTGTCAAAGTTTTAAATTAATCAGGGTCTTTACCTTTTTCTCAGAAAATGTAAATATCTCAGGGACACTTTAACTACTTAACCCCTTTGCTAATGTTTACACTGATACAGAATTCTAAGATCCCAGCTATTTTCTTCCCACATAAAAACAATTTATGATCATCTGGCTTCTAACACTGTTAATTGAGAAATTAGGAGTTAGTTTACTTGTGATTTTTCTATATTAATCTTTCAGTTTTCTGTAACAATATACTGTCGAGTTAGTTGATTTTCTGGTATAATATTGTTGTAATATTTATTTTAAATTTCTATTTGAGGTGTAAATTTAAAGTCTTAGAATATTTTTCGACTTTCCTAGGTCCTGGAGACAGTTTTAAGCTTTCTCTTCATTTCTTTGCATATGGCATGAATAGTGGTTTCCTAGTATATGCCTGAGGATTCCAAGTTGGAAGAATTTGTGGAGCTATTCCTGTACTTGCCCTTTCTTCTGTTCTTGCTGGTTTGTGGCTTGAGAGTTAGCTCTGATGGCCTGACTCCTGACTGCTCAGTCCCCTTGTGAAGGGGGAGGGGGATGGTTGGGAGAGAATTCCAGAAGTTTAGGACGAAAGTGTCCTTCTCTAAAGAAGTTTTGCGTTTGTTCATGCCAGTTGCTTAGGAGAACTATTAACACACAAGCGCTCCAACTAAACTCACTGCTCCAAAGTCCCTCACTATCCCCTGATGCAAACACAGGCAGCAAGTGCGCCAGTGAGGAAAGGCCAGCTGTTACCGTGTACCAGGGGTAGGTTTCCTCTTACTTCGCTCTCAATCTGTTTCACTCCATCTCAAGACAGCTCTCCAAAGAGCTGCCTGGGGAAGTGACCACAGCTCACCTCTGTCCTGAGAATCCAGAAGAATATGACAGGGAGTGGGGCTCCCTACTCAGGCTGAGTTCAGGCTTTGTTTCTGGCCCTTTCGACCACATCATCAACACTGGAGCTCAGTTTGTAGTATCAGCAAGTACCACGGGATAAATGGAGCTCACAATACTTTCCTATCCATGGGACTTCAGCCTTACAGTTCTTTTTTAGCCAATATTTTCATTTGTTTTTAGTAGAGAATTGGACTGAATAGCCACACTACCACATTCCCAGAAATGACATGGCCTTTTAAAAATACATATGTCACTTAATATATTCCATCTTTTATCTTGCTCCTAATGACAAAAAAAAAAAACTTTTACAAGTCAGGTAGTTGTGGCCATTCACACAAGTCATAAAATCAGGTATACAATAAAATTCAATGACTTTGACAGTCTAAATTCCTATCTTGCAGTGTCAACGTCTCAAAGGCACTGGGGACTGAAGAGCACTCTTCTGTCACTTCCCATGCTACCATCAATCAATTACAAGAGCAATTTTTTGAGAAAAAAAAATTCAGAAAAAATAAGGTTGTGGAAAGATAATTACACACTTGATGATAAAGAGTCAATGGTTGGATCCTAGGAAATGTTGGTTTTTACATGGACTATTGGACAGGGTAAGTGTGTGCTTAAGAGGAGGGGTGTGTGCCTGTGTGTGTGTGCATGTATGTGAGAGAGAGAAAAAGGGAGAGGGAGAGAAGGTAAGGGAGAAGGAGAGAAAAGTACTAAAGAATTTAGACTGTCAAAGTCATTGCATTTTCTTGTTTACATGGTTTTATGACTTGTGTGAACGGGCATAAGAACAACAGTTTCTGTATCCAGACAATCAGAACAAACTTTCTAATATCATATCAAAATGTGCATACAATGCAAGAAGCCAGTCTGATAGTGAACAAAATTAATTTGTATCATGATTAATTTTATTTAAATTAACTCACATTTCTATGTGCAATTCAGACACTATATGCATGACTCTAAGTATAATACTTGCAGTAGACCTATTTTTGTGAAAATACATCACGTTAGCAACTAGTTAACTGTGCAAGTAACTTCATATCTTCTAGTGTCACATACTTCATTTATCAGTCCAAGAGCATGAGCGCAAATTATACAAGATTCCTTCAAGCCTCCCATTTCTACCAAGGATTTATCTACAATAAAGCCATTTATTCTAAATGGAAAATCATTTAGAAACAAGAATTTTTTGCATAAATCAATCCTGGGCAGTAATCTCACAGACAACATGTTAAGCAAAAACCTGCAGACATAACATAAGTATCGCTTGACTCTTTCTCCATGAAGGTCAAAAACAGACAAAATATGCCTAGGTTCCTGGAAGCCTTGCCTAGGTTCCTAGGTCCTATCAAGCAAGGGATGACATTACCTGCAAAGAGGAATGAAGGGACTCTCTGGTTTGTGGGAAATGTTTTATATTTTTATCTGTGGGCAACACAAGCACATACATATGTAACAATTCACTGATCCGCACACTTGAGATTTGTACACTTTTCTGTATTACACCTCAATTTCTATTTTTTTTTTTTTTTTTTGAGACAGGGTCTCGCTTTGTAGTTCAGGCTGGCTCTGAGCTCACTATGTAGCCCAGGCAAGCCTGGAACTCAGCAATCCTCCTGCCTCTGCCTCCTGAGTGCTGGGATTACAGGCGTGAGCCACCACACCCGGCACTGTGGTACATGCTATTGATTGCTGGTGGGCATGAGTCACCATGCCCAGCATTGTATGTGGTTACTGGGGATCAAACTCAGGGCCTTGCACTTGCGAGGCAGGCACCAGAACCACTGAGCTAAATCTCCAGCAGCAACACCTCAATTTCTATTAAAAATTATAAATAAGGGCTCAAGAGATCGAAAGTATTATTTAGATATTTCAATGTTTCTTAAAATTCAGCATAAAATAATTCATTTTGAGAAGAGTATACATAATTTGCATTTGATCTACTCTTGCCCATGAATGTCTTTGTTTTAAATAAGTACAGTATTTAAAAATCCTAAAGCAGTATTTCATCACTTTTAAAAAATCCTAATTCATCTTTTCACCAAATCAGAATCAGAGCCTGACCCATCCTATTCATAATGCTCTACACTGTATACCTCCTTTTTCTTTATATCACAAGAATATTTATACCGTTAAAATAACTAGAAGCTAAAAATGTTTCATCCCAGACTTTTATCAACCTTCCCCATCCAAGGAGGAGAATAAAATCATACATAAATATTTTTTAATAATTTGAGTTTTTTTGTATATTTTAGGAATGCATTATGAACATATTCCTTACTGAGAATTTGTATCAATACATATCTTTTTTTTTTTTTTTTTTTGGAGACAGAGTCATGCTTTGTAGTTCGGGCTGGCCCTGAGCTCACTGTGTAGCCCAAGCAAGCCTCAAACTCACAACAATCCTCCTGCCTCTGCCTTTCGAGTGCTGGGATTACAGGTGTGGCCACTACACCTGACCTTGTGGTATGTGGTACTGATTGTCGGTGAACATGAGTTACCACGCCAGCTATTGTTGTATGTGGTTACCAGGGATTGAACTCAGGACCTTATGCTTGCCAGGCAGGTGCAAGAACCACTGAGCTAAATCTCTGGCCCACAAGATATATCTTGATTCTTATTTTATCCCATTCCCATGCCCCCTGTCCACCCCCAATATACATAAGCCTCATTCCTGGTTCTTTTTCCTTTTTATCATCAAATTTTTATCTCCCTTCTTTGCTTTCCTCTACCCCCACCAAGCTCCCCTTTCCCTTTGAACATTTTCTTCCTATTTTACAATACCTTTCATACATTTAGAACCTCATTTGCACCTTCAGTTTCTCACACTAGAGAAACAATATATATTTACACATCTGTGTCCTATTTATTTCACTTATGAATCTGGCCTGAAGGTGTGTCCATTTAGCTATAAGTACCTCATTCTTTAAGGCTGAGTAATACTCCATTTTATTAAAAGCACACACACACACACACACACACACACACATCTTCTTTATTCAATCTCCAGTTGATGAATATTTGGGTTTTTTAGCTGTTATAAATTTAGCTGTTATAAACTGGGCTGCTATAAACATGAGCACACATAAGCTGCTGTGGTATGATGTTTTTAATTCTACCACAAATATAACCAGCAGGGAAATAGATCATACATAAATAAGTTACAGTGCTCTGTTTCAGTAGGAAATCTTGTAAACTGTGGTTACACATGTATTACTATCTTGAGACAGCTGAGACGGCTAATAACTGCCAGTTATATATTATCACTACATAAATCATGCTAAGAGACCTCACTGTCTTTATGCCAATAGATAACATACCAGTTCAATTACTTCACACAATTAGGTGGATGCTAACATTATTCTCATTTTACAATAAGAAAACTAAAGATTAGAAGAGCTAAGAAAAATGTATCCGAGATGACATGGCTATTAACTGGCAGATGGTAAATTTAAACTCAAGGAGTCTGACACCCCCAAAGCAAAACTGTTTAGCCATCACACTATAGTCACTGAACTCTGACGTCCTCTACCTCACACCTAGTTCTGCTCCATAGGGAGGCATGAAATAATTGTAATCCTTTCCTTGCTGGCAGCATTTCCAATGCTTGAAGACAACCGTCATGTCTGCCCTGAACTTGTCATCTAAAAGTTAAATAACACCATTTCTCTTACCAGTTTTTTTCTACAACTTGTTTCAAGTCATCATCTCTTGCTTAAGCCTTCACAAATGCACTCCAGTGTATTCAGTAATTGCTTAGAATTGAAGAAAGTACATTCCAAAGTGGTCTGATGAGCATACAACATGGCCCACTACTGCACTCCAGAAGAGAAGAGCCACTTTAATGGAATCTAGAACTGCCTGGGAAGTAGCAAAAGTGATGCAAAGGAGGAGCCTTGGGATTCTGTGTACACAGCATGCTTAGTACTAATGGCCACTGCTCATACTCTGTCTCCAGAAATGTGATGTACCTATATTTCCATCTTCCCTTTTGCCTTCCTCAAACTCATCAGAGTCTGGTCTCAGGTTAACATTTTAGAACACAAACAGTGTATAACTCAAATCCCATGACCCAGGCAGGCTACCTTAAATAGGGCTTCATTGAAAGTTGACTTAATGCTTAATATGCATAGAAGTCCATACAGGAACCCAAGACCTTCTCTGAGAACAAGTAAATAGACTAAAGTGCACACTCCTCACTTTGATAAAGACTACCTGGGCTCATCCCAGGAAATTATAGATCCCCTAGAAATGTCTAATAAAAGCAGTATTCTCAGGTGAGTACCACTAGAGATATCCCATGTATCCTAGTGACTTAGAGCCAAATGTAGGAAGAGCACAGGAAATAATGAGCTTTGCTGTTAGATCCAGTGAAACTTTCTGGTCAGGCTCACCTAAGTCTGAGGAAAAGATATCAACTGGATGTATCATAACAGACTAGATAGGGACGGCACGGTCTGGTGCCCAGAGCCAATGCTCTGTAAAAACATATTGCATCCAGCAGACTGACAGCTGATGTCCTGAAATTGGGACACAGACTAGAAAGATTTAGGAAGAAAAAGAAAAAGGAAAGGCCTTAAGGTATAGACAAATACCTTGAAGTAATAACTAGAAATGTGACTAGGATGCAAACAGGAGAGAGAAAAGGTTGTGGCAAATAACAGCCAGAATGAGGGTAGCTATTCTGATTTATATAAATATGAGAACAGAGACCAGAATTTGAAAATGCCAACCATGGATATCAGGGGCTCTTATTTCTTTTGTTGTTGTTGCTCTTCATTGAGTTTATTGGTACATTTTAGATATGTATTGTGATCACATTCAGCACTGAGAATCTACCTGTACATGACGTATCTTCTCTTTTTTTTTTTTTCCATTTCCCGGCTCTACAAAGGCTCTTATTTCTAATGACAGATTGACTGATTGTGGGACATTACTGGACCCAAAAATTCTTGAGAAACAATATATATTGACCCAATTATGACCAACTAAAACATTTACTTAGGGAACATGAGAGTAGAAGCCATTTTTATATTACATTTCAGGAACAGGTTTCACTATGTTCAAAAGTTCAAATAACTGAGTTCTTTTCTTATAAAATTTAAACACAGTCAACTGTTTCTAAACCTGGTTATTCCATTACTGACAAATGTAATAATGCTCCTGGGGTTCAGATCTGATTCCTATTAAATTCTTAGTAAGTATTCCTAGTGCACTGAATGCTATAGATTGTAAATGGATAAACAGGTTGCATGTCCTCCCTTCAAGAGCTTAGTGTCTTGTAAAACTGATTGGACCTACATAAACACCTTCAAATTTCTTCCAGAGAATATTTACAAGCATCAGACTTTATAATATCTTGGTGCTATTTGCAAGAGGAAAATTGAACCAGGCATCTGTGAAATGAGGAAAACCCACGGGCAGGACCCTGAGCTACTGTGAGCGTCTGGTCTCTCCCAGAGAACTCGCAGCCCACCCTCCCACAGCTCACCCTCTGCTCAGGTATCCTCCATCTCCGCTCTCTGCCTGCTCGGGCTCGGGCCTCCACCTCTCAAAACCAGGATTACTTCAAGGGCCTTCAAATCAACTCTGCCTCCATTCCCACCACTCTGGGCTTCCCTCCTGCGCTCCATTCCCCGAGGAAAGGTTTTCTCACTTCATCACTCTGTTTAAAGATTCCTCAGTGTACTCCTGCAGCTCTCAAGATATGGTCCAAGTGAAGCCCTTCACATGGCATAAACTGATCTTTGTGGTTTGCAACCTTCATCTCAGGCATTCCTCAGAGTCCATTTACAGCCTACATACTGCCTTTCACTCGAGGAGCCTCCAAATTCATCATCTCCATGCCACAGCTCTCTGCCAAAGGGTCCCTGAGACACCCTTCCCTTCCCTCCTTACTCAGCCATCAAAACCCAGTTTAAGCATCACCTTCCCTTGAAGGGCATGTCCCTGGCCTGCCCCTCCCCAGCCTCTTGTGCTCCAGCGTGACACCTTCATGCATCTTTACTATGGCACTTGGCACCAGCTTGAGTCCTGCCTGCCTCCTCAGGTGGGGCGCGAACTTCCATGAAGCCGAAGGTGTCACAGTCACTCGTGTATCCCTAACATTTAGTACAGAATTATACAGAAAAAAATAAATGAGGGGTGATGAGCCCCAATGAGAACCAGATGATCTATTTGAATGAAGGAACAACAGAAGGACGAGTAACCAGCTAGGGGGTGATCCTGGAGGCGACCCTGAGAAAGGTCGGAGGTCAGAGCGCGATGTGAGCAGGAGCCTCAGGCAACAGGAGGCCGGAGGCAGGGAAGCAGATGAGCTCAGAAGGTGGAAACCCTGGAGCAGAAGCCCAACCTCTGTGTGATCTGTGTCAATGTTTATGATTCTTCACACCATTCTCCTTGGCTACCTGCTCACCTCAGGCAATAAATCCAAATTCTGTCTCTCCAGAGGGCCTTTGTCTCCGCAGGAATCTTAATCTAGACCTCAGATGCACCCTCCGCCCCACTGCACACACACGCACCCTCGAGGGCACAGGATGGCATGGAAGGCTCCTCCAGGCCACTGGCCATCACCGGCGTCTGTCCTCACACAAGTGTCTGAGCTGCAGACACACGTGGCAAGGTGTCTACGTACCTGTTCACTTCAGGCTCTTTCATTCTCTGCCTTCTCCTCATACTAACTTTTCCATGAAAAAAATAATAATAAAAAGCTTTTAGCTGGAAAATGGCAGGCTTGACTGCCCATGCCCTCAGCGCAGGGGAGCCTGGCACATCGGACAGACAGGTGGCACAGGAGGGAAGCACAGATGGAAGCAGCACCCAGCAGCAAGGCAAGAGAGTGCTGGCGAAGCAGCAGGAATTAACCAAGTCCAGGGAGCCGCTGCCCACCTCTGCTTTCAGCACTCACCCTCACACAGGGTGGCACTTGGCCGTGGACGGCTCTGGACACTTTCCGCCCCAGGGAGCACAGTGTGGGCTCATTAGCATGGAGCCGATGAGGCCACTCTTCCATCGCAGCCTTGACATTCACCCTGGGCGCAAGTCCGCCACTGTCTGCAGTGAATAATAACTAAATTAGGTCTTTTGCCTCACAGGGGAGCAGGAGAAAGAGGTGTGTGGAAGGGAGAGGAGCAGGCAGTTTAAAGAAGAAAGGAGGAAACGAATGGTACATGAAGTGAGAGGGGGAAGGGATTACTTTTCAAATGTCTAGAGGAAATGAAACATAAACAATGCTATAAGGAATTAATATTCCTATGGAAGCTACAAATTTAATGTGTCACTCAGGAAACCACAAAGAGGTTTCAGAGAGAATACGGGTCTGTGAGAGCCACAGATCTTCTACACCCCTCACAAGGTTCTGTGCCTGAGGACACAGGGTGAGGACAGGACCCAGAATGTCTGAACTGGAGCTGCCCTCCACAGGAGCCAAGCCAAAAGCAGTGTGGAAGGCTCAGGGCATTAGGGTTTGAGGTGCTGAGTTCGAATTACTTTTGTTTGTGTGAACTGGCTTCTAAGAGTCTCCATTTATTCATCTGTAAAATGGGGATAAATTTAGTATCCTTCATAAATTGGTGTGGGAGAAGACATTATAAGTGGCTTTGGTGAAGCACAATATAAGTGTCAGCTTTTGGTGCCTCCAACACAGGGAATTAAATGGCAAAAGAGGTGAAGTCAGAGTGAGCATTTCGGAACTAAGGGTCCCCCCAGCCTCTCCTTAGAAGAGGAAATGGCAGGCTGATAGTCTTCCTGGCTGGAGCTATAATCCCTGCCTCAGTGGGTCTGATCACCTGTGTTAGGAATAAACACGGAGCCCTCCAAATGAATAAGCCCTCAGCCCTCCACCTGAGCCAGGAGTGAGGCAGAGAGCCACAGTTTCATATAAATAGGACACAAACTCAACATTCAGGGGCCACGAGGCTTGGATGGAGGATCCCACAAATACTCTAATTGCAGCTGGGAGTCACAGACATCTCCTTTTCTCTTTCTGAAGCAAAGGGCTTATAAAGAAATCAGCACTGAAACACCGTTTCAAAAGCCACACTCTCCTACCTAACACCTCTGAGGCCTTCCCTGTAGCAACCCTACTTGCCTACAACACAAGGCACACCTGGGAAAAAAAGAGTTTTGCTGTCTCCCCTAAGAAATGCATAAGCAGTGTCCCTCTGCAAGATGACTATCTCAAGAAGGGCATAGAGCTGTGACACTGAAGGCAGCGAAAGGTGTCATGAATGTCACTGGATGCCCTGGGTGAGTCACTCCCTTCCTTCAGGCCCCTGGTTCCATGTCTGAACATGGAACAGCGCACACTCTGCTGGTCAGCAATATGCTATTTGCAACTGAATCCAGTCTGGTCCTCAATGAGCTATCACTATAATTCAGTGTGAACACAAAACAGTACCCTGGATACGTGCTTAACTCTCCTCTATTCCATTCTCTAGGGCATTCCAGGTCTTCAAGTACTTACATCCACTGATACTCACAGAACGTGCTATGAGGAGGGAAGACCCTGTTGGAAGAAGGATGTCAATGGCACATGCCTCTGAGACTGCTGGTGCTCATCCCTGTGCTCTGCTTCCCTCCCTCCTGAAGGTGAGCAGTTTTGCTCGGCCAGGCCCTTCTGCCATGATGTTCCTCCCTTGGAGTCAGCACACCACGGGCAATGACTTCTAAAACCATGAGCCAAGTGAAAGTTCTCCTCCTTTAATTTATAGGTGTCAAGGTTTTTCTTCCAGCGACAAGAAAGTTGACTTTTCTCTAACCTTGTCTTCCAAATCTCGGCTTCCTCATCTATAAACCAGGGTTAATACCAATAGCTATACCTCATACATATTAAGTGACTTAACATAAAAACTGCTTAGAATAGCACCTGCTAACATAATTATTATCCTATTTTCAAATTAGGTTCTAGATTAGACAGATTTTCATCATATTCAGTAAGCTTTCCACGGAAGATTAACCCACTTCAGCATCAGCTCTGACAACAACCCCTGAACAGGAGATTCAGCACTAACTGAGCTCCACACTGCGGCAACTTGCGCCTGCTGGTCCCTTTCCTCCCTGGTCCCCACTTCGTGTTCCCATCTTTAGAAAAGGACCGAATTGAAGATTGAGACACACCAAGTTCCACCTTTGACCCTATGCCTGCATGATCTTTTCCAGGGTACTTTATTCCTCTGAATCTCCACTTTCTAACTTGCAAAAACCAGGCCACTGACTTAGAGATTGAAATAAGATCACAGAGGCAAAAGTAGCCAACACAGTTCTTGCCATATGTTTGTTGCACAATATTTAGATTCCAATTTGAGCCCTAGCTACCCCAGATCACTCCCTCTCTACTACATTTCAAAGCTGCTATGTGTACCAGTGGGCATTACCCAAGCTCTAGCCAAAAGCAGAACAAAACTGTTTGCTGGTCTCTATCTCTATTTTAAGCTGCACCTCCTGGGACTGCTCCTGACCATTGTGGAAGAGTCAGGTATCTTGCAAAAGTGGAGACATTTTGGCTTTCAATACCCTGACCCAGTGCTGTCCAGGAAGACTTCTGCAGCAATGGAAATATTTATCTGTAGCTGCAGCCAGTGCAGCAGCCACATGTGGCCATGGAGTCCTTCAGCTGAAGTTCAGTGACTGAGAAGCTGAATTTTTAAATTCATTTCATTTCAATGAATTTAAATATAAACAGCCACACATGTCCATTGGCTACTTAGTGGATAGCAAGGCTCATTGCCATCTCCAGCTATTGCCACAGTGTTAACAGTAGTCACTCTCTTAAGCAAGACATCTGAATCTTTGAATTCCATGACTGACGTCTGTTTGGATTTTGCTACTTCCACGAAGGCTGGCATGGTGACATAGGAAAATCACTCTGTGGCTATTTCTAATGACCCTTCAGTCATTAGGTGAATAGAAGGCTTGCTTTTTAAAATGCAAATAGAACTGACATTTCCCTTCCATTTGTTATATTTGGGAAATGTACCTAAATTGGAAGTATCCTTTTAACAGTTCTCTGCAGTGGGATTTCTCTAAAGGGTTCCTCTACCAAGGGCCAGTAACTAAAGTCTATGCACTGACTGAAGATGAAGGGTAAGAAGCCGAGGACCTTTTTGAAGATTAGATGCTTGGCATTTCAATTCCAGTCAGTCAAAACTTCCATAATTATCGGCTTTTATAATATTTTACTTTAATCTTGCCAAGATCAGATTCCAAGAAGCAATGAGGAATATTAAGTAAGTTAGCTTTCATTTTAAAGCAGAAAGTTTGTTAGGTTTGAAATCATATACAAATTATCATCTTTGCCAAGCTGAAAATGACCTGAAGAGACAGAAGAGTCCTCCTCTCCTGTAAAAGGAAGGAGATGAGTGCAGTTTCACAACTTTTGCTCTGGGGTTCTGACCTTGTTCCACAGATTGTCTTCAGCCAGTTGCCATAAACAAAAGCAAAACAAGTCGATACACCATGGCCAGATAAGGGAAAGTTGGGGATAGAAGGGAAGATTCATCTCTCATTTAATAAACATCTCCCGTATCTTTACTATGTGTTACAGTGGCAGAGACAAGGTAGCTTCAAGCTGAGGTAAAAACAAATTCACAGTAATTACCACCACATATAAGGTATGCAGGACACACAAGGTGTCCGGAAACACAGACAATGGAGCAATACCTGCCACAAAGGATGTCTTTTCCAAGTGGTATCCTTCCAACTAGGACTTGAAGAAATAGAAATATTTCTATTTTCCAGGCAAGAATTTCCAGAAAATATCATAGGAAGAAGACGAAAGCAAAGAGGAGGAAATGAGTATCGTACACCACGATGTCATCCCAAACGCTGGCCTCATTTCATTTTAGAGCCTCTCGGTGTTCCCAGTCCATCCTGGGTGCCTCAGCCCTCTTCCAAATTCGTACACATCATGCTCCTTCAGTCACGCCTCCAAATCAGGCCCCACTAACGAAAACCCAGCTATTCTGCTCATTGAGCCTGCCTGTTCTTTTGCAAAGCCTCCAGAACCCATCGTCTAAGTGAACCTTGCCTGCCATTTCCTGAAAAAGACCCTACACTGCTGCTGCAGGGAGCCAGCTATCTAAATAACGATGGGCCAGAGAAGGAAAGGGAATGGAAATTATTAGGTGCATGGCTGGTTGGTGAAGATCACTGTATTTAGTATATGTGCTGCTGAAGCGAGCACGAGAGATCATTGTATTTAGAAGAGGTAAGACCCTTAATGACAATTCAACGATGGAAAGGTCGAGACTGAAAGGGACTGTTGAGTACAGCACAACAGAGTGATGCAGGAGAAGAAAGAAGAAGAAAAAAGGGATAGCAATGACCGAGGTAAACATAGACTAGCTGGAAATTTTCTGGTGTACCATGAGAGTTTTAAGATTGATTTTCTAAGTTATGCTTAGAAAACTGAGTTTTAAGGAGGTACACTTATCCTAAGTACAAACAAAAACATATGACAGAGAACTATATATTCAAAACCAACTCATAATTTATACACAGAAGTGCTCCTTGTTGTTGCTGATTACTCTGTACTCTAGGTAAGTGTCATTATTTTTGTAGGGTTTTTTTTTTCCTACAACCTCTGCCAAATTAGATCATGCTGGAGAGAGTTGGACCCAGTGGGTGGATTTCTTTTTCCAAATAAAGACATCACAGTGTCAGCTGGCAATATCAGTGTTAGAATTCAGATCCCCAGAAACTGGAACCGAGTAGGGCAGCTCCATAAAGAAAAAAGCACTGGACTCACCATCAGACATCCAGTAGGTCTGGCCTTCCAAACCAGCTCTTTAGTGTACTCAGGAAATGGGATAAAGAGTGTGAATGCTGCTGCTGGGTAACATCCACCGGAAAGGCCAGGTCGAAAAAACATTATGGCGTATGTGTCCATCTGCCTCATTCACCAGATCTGTCACTGTGTGACCTCTGGTTTTTCCCCAGTCAAAATGACCATGACAGGTAAATACTTTGAACCAATTCTGGATAGTAAGGCAGCTATCACAGCACAAGTAAAGATACTTATAACAAAAGGATTCCCAGAACTTATTCAGAAAGTACCAGAACTCACAGATATGTATGTTCAAGGAGAGGGTGGAATATTTTGAAGGGGATTAATGGCAATGTGTCTTTTACTATAACAAAATTGGCTTTATTTAAATACAACATGATTTTTTTATTACACCATATACAATTCATACAGAAAGCAAACAAGGTGAATGAAGGACTACAACAACCTATTCCTCAGGAAACCTAATTACTGCAATAAAACATTCAGACACAAAAATTAAATCATTGGTCTCAATTTTCTAAAATTCAAACTCTTAGGGGCCAGAAATTTAGCTCAGTGGTTCTGGTGCCTGCCTAGCAAGCACAAGGTCCCAAGTTCGATCCCCAGTAACCACATACCACAATGCCAGTGTGGTCGCTCACGCCTCGGGAGACACAGACAAGAGGATTGCTGTGAGTTTGAGGCTTGCCTGGCTACATAGTGAGCTCAGGACCAGCCTGAGCTACAAAGCGAGGCCCTATGTCAAAAACAACAACAACAAAAATTCAAACTCTTAAAATATTTCATAATACTAGTTTTGGAATAGCCCTAATATTTTAGAAACTGCACCTACGTGACATAAAAAAAAATCCCAGACAGAGGCCGGTGAAACTTTTTCTCGCAGGTTTAATGACATCTCTAAAAGTAACAGGCAAATAAGTTTTTTAAAGGCAATCTACCACCTTAAACTAATTCCTTTGATTTACTACTGAGAAATGGTGATATCCATTTATAAGACAGCAAAGAAGCATCCAAGTGAGCCCAATAAAACTGTAGGCCAAGACCTTGCCTTCAGCCTGGGAAAAGATGGGGAGGGCTTCATAAAATGAACCTGTGGCTCCTCATTCTCCTGACTGGGGGAACCTAATAACAAGAAGAAAAACATCCCTCTCTTCAGTTCGCATCAGAATCTTCTTTAAAATGAGGGCAGGTGACCTGGCAGAAAACATTCACTCCTTTTACCACTGGCAGAAGATCGTATTTGCACTAAAGAATATGCCACACATCTTTTCAGTCAATTCAGATTTTCTTCCCTGCATTTCCTCTACAGAGCTCATCTCTGTAGAGCCCTCAGCTGATAAAAAGGCCCCAGGGGAATTCAGTCACAACCCTGGGCCTGAGGGTCCTTCTCCTTGTCGAGAAGGGACTGAAAGAACTGAGTAGGTGAAAAATGGAAAGGTGAAGTGAAAAAAAAAAAAAAAGAGATTCCACAGGACCAAATTTCCATAATTCTATTATGCTTCTCAAACAGACATGATTCCTAGGTACTTTTTAGCACCTCAAGGAGAAAGTTTAGAAGCACGTGATTCAGGTAGGGAAAAAAGGGATGGGAAAATATTACCTTAGCCTAGGAAACAATGTCACCTCACGATGGTGTGGGCCATTGTTGGTCTGTGACACTATTCTCAGCTCTCAGGGCTCTCTCTGGCCACATCTATGAAGCTTATGAACCTGACTAGATGACACTAGTAAGGGCACTAGCACGAGATAGAAGAGGCAAAAGGGAAAGAGATGCCACTGTGTACCTGGGGGCCCAGACCTGGGCATCAGCACACAGCACATCAGACATCTCCCAGGAATAACCCACTTGCTTCACTGTAATCACTCATGTATGTTCTTCCTGAGAGGAGCTTTCCTTGCTTTACTCTCCCAGCCTTCCAAAGCCATTGTAAGCCTCAAATTCCCTGTATTAAACCATTCTTTATTCAAAATATCTAGGGTGGCTTCTGGCACACCTAATATAATAATCTATCCCCTATTTCCCAAATTAGGATATGTGCCTTCCCCAAAGGCACCAGGAGTACGTAAAATGTAGCAGAACAAAGTACATATTCTTCTTATGTGAAAATAAAAACAAAATTTCATAACCAATTAATAAGAGAATAGCAATAGATAATACACAGTGTATCATTGCGTTTAAGGAAGTTACTCAGAATGCAAGACAGAGACAAAAGATTCTTGCTTACAAAAAAGAGACAGATGGGCGCACAAAACATTCTTTTCAATGAACCAAGAGAAACTGGTAGTAACATATTCTTAAGCCACTTTACTTTCTGGGACCTATTCTTATATTAAAATAATCATTGAAATATTGGGGAAAGTTATTTAAAATAAATTCATAAGATAAAACATAAAATGTAATAGAAAACAACTCTTGCAAATGCTCACTTTGCTCTGCACTCTTAACCCACCAGAGCACCAGAAGAGATACCACTCATAATCAGCTGCCTGTCTGGGGTGCCCGCTTCTAGCAGTCCCGAGCCCCTAGTGGGCACTCTCGATGGACCATAGTCCTCAAATGGACAAATTGGTGGACAGGCAGGTGGCTAGGTATTGGCTGAGCACAAGCAGCAACACAGATAGTCAAAGTATATTGAGTTATTCACTTTTATATAGACTAGGCCTTGATGGGTAGAAATATCTATTATTAAACATTGAAATATAAGCTTGCCAAGCTGTTTTGCCTCTAAGCTTTTAGGTTTAGCACTAGGAAGTTGAGAATAATATCTGGACTTACTTCATAGGGTTGTTAGAATTTGGAGTATAGATTCAAGAGATATGGTACAGGCAAAGCCCTTGCCCAAGTGCCCAGCACATAGTAAGCTCCCCCACACCGATCAGCTATCAGCATTGCCAGTGTTCACTGGATTTGAATAGCATGAAGTATGCTTGTTACACAACTAGTCTGAGTCTAATTCAATCCTTCCTCAATGGTGCAGAATTACTTCAGTAGGTCATTTGCAATAGAAATTATGTCTCCAGTTCATTAGCCAGAATGGCAGATAGTAGGGTGCCCTGTTGTCCCCGCACAGGCACAAAGGAAGTTGGCTAGGAAAAGCTGCTGTTTGGGCCACATGGCAGTCTTCCAGCCTGAATTGTTATTTGGGTTAGGATTACAAGATTAGTAGAGAGGACCACACAGTCAATGAAATAATACATTCTGACTCTGAAAAGGAAACTGATACAACAGCTTATGAAATTTTACTCCTCACATGAAATGCAAACTGGCAGGAGTGTGAAGCCCATCACAGAGGCTAAAACCTGACTAAAGGCAAATGAACAATTATTAGTGATAATGTACAGAGGCAGAGGAACGCCTGGTAGGGAGCCTGTGGCACCAGTGCTAAGTCCAGTTTTATTTAACATCTTAGTTAATGATCTGGAAGAGAGATAAACAGAAGACTAAAGAGAGATGCCGAAGTGGGCATCTGCTGGCTTTCCCTGCCAGGCGTCTGTGCTCCGTCAGTGGTAACAGCACCCAAGTTGTGCTTTGGGAAACGAGCCCTTCATTGCCTGATAAAGTGTAGGTGACTCTACGGAGTCCCAGCTCCTTTTCCAAGGCAGGGTGGTTGACCCATGCTGGGCCAAAAGGATGCTGTCTCCCTGGATTTGAATCTTAAGCTGAGAATCACGAGAAGTTTTCATCAAAAATAAACTGGACAGAGCCAGAGACTTAGCTCAGTGGTTCTGGTACCTGCCTAGGAAGTGCAAGGTCCTTGGTTTGATCCCTGGTATCCACATACAATATTGGCCATGGTGACTCACGCCCACCAATAATCAACACCACATACCACAGTGTTGGGCATGATGACTCACACCTGTAATCCCAACACTTGGGAGGCAGAGGCAGGAGGATTGCTGAGTTCAAGGTTTGTCTGGGCTACATAATGAGCTTAGGGCCACTAAGCTCAAAGTGAGCTACAAAGTGAGACCCTGTCTCTTAATTAATTAATTAATTAATTAGTTAATTAATTAAATTGAACAATATAGTGTTATTTACCCAGTAACCTACTCTGAAAAAAACACATCATATGTAGATATAGATAGATAAATAGATAATCTGCTATCTATATCCTCAGAAGAACCCTGGCTTTCTTCTTTTCTTTCCCTTTAAATCTATTCTTTTTTCCCCCATGAAAATAATCAATGCCATTTTCCCTGGACTAAAATAAAACACAAAAAACCTACAATAGAGATGGAGCTTTTACTAAATTAGGAGTATGCATTCTATTTATCTAACCCTTCAGCAATTCTCAAAATGTTTTTCAGATATTAGTATGAGTAACACCACTGCAGATAAAGCAAGATGTTTAAAAAATCACAGTGTTTAGATTCAACTTGAGGAAAATTCACATTGACATTTTTCCATGAAAAAGAAATGTGTCCTAATATTCACACAGCAGAACAAATCACCTAATCTTAGAACAGAAGTGCAGGCAGAGAATTCAATGAAAGATTACAATGAAATGAAGCACTTTTACTTTTTACTTTTTTGTCTCTTTGGTCTTTTGGGTGGGTGGGTGGAGGTTAGTGTGTTTCATTTGGGCACTAAAGGTCCTTAATGATAAAGTGCAAACACATCAGGCATTAGCAGGGTACAGAGGACCTGTATGGTGCACTCTCTGAGTTCTGAGGCACATGCTTTCTTTGAGGAGAGAGAGAATAAGTCCACTGAAGTTTAGGGAAATGGAGTAAAAATGAATCAGGCCATCCAGGGTAAATGTTGCTCAGAGCAAACTTTTGTTGTTTGTTTTTGTTTGTTTTCTCACATCCCTGGCTTTGGGAGTATAAAGTAGAGGTAGGAACTCCATCTTTCTTTGAGGCTAAAAGGTGCACCATGCTGCATGGCTGTGTTGCTGATTAGAAACAACTCAGCTGCTCAGGTCTAAGAAGTGTTGAAGACTAAGGTTGAAGCAATGTCACCCAGCCCAGCTGCATGTCTCCTCTGTCTCCCCAAAAGCAGGCATGGAACCCCAGCACTGGGGAGGCTGGCTGGCCTGGGTGACATAGTAAGCTCAAGGACAGCCTAGAATACACAGTAAGACCCTGTCCAAAACACAAAAACCTACTTTATACTGTCTCCTTGACAGCTTGTCTACACTGCTTTGAGAACAGAAGGAAGCTGCCCGACTAGAAAGGCCACTCTCTTTGCAGGGAGGATATAGACAGAGGGAATTTTCCCTCCACAGTGGAGAGAATCAAAATCCATCTGTTAGCTACAAGGAACCCTGGCCCTTCTAGTCTTCCCCCAGACTCTGTAAATGCTGTCTTTAGGAAACCATTCAGTGCCACATCCTGGCTGGTGCTTTGAAAGACTGAGCTATTCAAAGAGGTATGTGGAGGTAGATATATATATAGACAAGATGTCTAGAATAGTGTCTGTCATGGTCCCAAGAGAAAGAGATGGCAATTCCAAATGGAGACTGAGCAGAGTTCAATGAGGGGATTATAGAGAAAAGCAAAAGGAATTCAAGGGTACAGTTGGCACAATCTGGTAACTGTAAGAGCTGTCACCAGTGGGAACACCCCAAAGAGGAAAGGTGAGATATACAACCCAGCAGGAGCTAGCCCTATGAGGGGTCCTCCCAAGGGATCCATGATCTCTGGGGGAAGAAGGCAGCTTGGCAGAGATGGAACTGGACAAATGGCCATGCAACCTCTTCCCCAACAACCCTCTGCTGCCTCAATCCACTGGTCATTGCCAACCAGATGAGTAGGGAACCCAGTCAGTGATGAGGTTTTTGAGGTTCAGCCACATAGTGTTCAAAGCAGAGTTAAAGGAACAGGAAGGAGATGTGAAAGGGTAAACAGATACATGTCTGTAACCATGTCATGTACACCTGCATCTCTCAGGTCATAACAACTCTCCACATAACTCTTCCATTTCTGTCTGATCATTTTACCCTCTATAAATGTTATGCTGCATTTCTTTAATTTCCATCTGTTCAGTTGGGGTGTAGGATACAAACATAGTGTTTTCTAATTTCCCATCATCTATACTCAGGCATAGACATGTACCCTTCCTTAAATAAATCATTATCAAGGAAAATGAAGACAATGGCAGAAATGCTAATTGCCCACAAATACCTTGGAGGACAAAGGAAATCTGTCCTTTAACAACAGATGAAGGGCATGTCTAAGCAGCCTTTAACTGTGTGTCTGAAACAAAAACATGACACTAAGACAATTGTTAAAAGATGGCTGAAACAGCAGCACTGCCCTTGACTGTTGCTGAACTCCACTTTGCCTGGCTCCACCCTGAGGACAGCTTTCACCCTTGCCAGGCTCTGGCAACAAACTAAGTCCAAAGCCTCCTGTAGAAGCTTGACCCTGGATGCAGGTTTTTGCGAAGTCTTATTATATAGGTTTTGGAAAGAAGAACAGGAAGAAGTTAAGGAGTAATTTAGGAACACAGTGCTGGAAGAAACTCTAACAAAATGAGAGCAGTTATGTCATGAAAGGACTGCAAAAGAAAGTAGGACAGCTGTCATTTCTGAGACGTTTGCTGACACAATCTTCAAAGCATGGCTTCATCTTCTGATTTCCATCATTTTGCAAAGGAACATGTGCCTGGCTCAGCAGGTCTGACTGATCTTTCCTCTACTTTCTCTTTACCCTGATAGTGACACCAGGAGATGTTTTATGGGAGAACACAGTTAAGCACCTCTCTATATCAGCATCATACTTCTCTAGCACCTTGGGAAGGACTCCCAGCACCTCACCATTTATCTCCTGTAGCCTTAGAGCCAACCCAGCCCAACAGTCATCTAGCTCAGCCTTTAATTACTGACTGTTAAAACACAAGCATTCCATAATCGTTTTAAAGCTATGAATAGTGAGATTGTGATGAGCTAGTTCAAAGTCAACACTAATGACTTGTTGATGATTTTAATGGGTCTTGCAATGCATACTGTGAATGGCCTCTTGTTAAAATAGAGAATGATTTGCTTTTACATTAATCCATTAACTCTTCTTTTCTCATAATTCTTTTGAGATTAAAATGTTTTTTCCTTTCAATCTGAAGATTGAAAGTATACAAACAGAATACATTTTAATGACTAATAAACAGAGGAGGCAAAAGAAAGAGGCAAGAATAAGCAAGAGACTCTAAAGTAAAGGCCAAGGTTTGTTTCTCAGAAGCTGTGATTTAGAAGGGAAACAAATCCAGCAGGAGCACCCTTCAACCAGGGACAAAGGTGGAAACGTGTAGATTCAGAAAACAGATGACAAGAAGGTGGTGGAGATGGATGGGATGAGCCAGCTGCTCTAAGATGCCACTCCTGCTTTAGCAAGAAACACTCAAGGACAGAGTGCAGCATCCAGCTTTGGTCTGTAGATGTCATCTCCAAGCCCATCATTCCCGTTGGAAACCCTGCTTAATCTCCAGCAACACAGCCTTTCCTGTCGTTCCAGCTTTAAGCCACCACCCATACCTAAGCAGTCTGTGTTCCCTTCTTAGGGAACAGGAGCAGCGCATGTCCTGGCTAGTCTGGTCTTTCTCCAGGTGAAAGTATGTGCTCTTACCTCCCACCGTGGCCCTTCTCCAGGCTGCTCCGTGACACCATTCTGCCCCATGAGTGGAACTCAGAGGACACCAAGCTGGGCTGCCTAACACTTAGCAGAAGAAGTAGAACAAGTCTATGCAAATGGCCAATATCAGAGACTTTACTTCCTACTTGACTCTGCCTATATTTTTAAGAAAACAAACACATAGAAAAAGCATTTAAGGTGATGTCAATGTTTATAGAAATTCATGAGCAAGGATACACGGTTGAGAGCATGTAGGTGACAGATAAAAAGACAGAAAATAATATCACATAAGAGTAGAGACCACCAGGCATCTCAGGCTGGCCCAGGATACTGAAAATATTTCCTGAAAGAAACCACAAAACTGGTAGAAAGGCAAGATATGTTAGCAATACAAGATTTCAATTACTGAGATGAGTTAGAATTTAATTTCTTTAAAACAAGGCAACTGATTTTATCCTTCTGACAGTAGTAGTTCTCAGAAGGTTAGGAAATCACTGAGAGCTATCTGGGGTTTAATTTTGCATTTTAAGGAGGCCCTAGTTAAGAGCTGGCATTGTTTCCCATAAAGTGACAGATAGTAATATTTTACATTTGTGAGCCTCTGTCACAGCTATTCAACTTTGTCTCCATACAACAAAAGCATCCACAAAGAACATGTGAACAAATGAACATGGTTGGTTTTCAAAAAAATTTTATTTACAAAAATAAAGAACCAACCAGCTTTGTTTGCAGGGTGGTAATTAGTAAAGTCCTGCTCTAGATGGATACATAAAATGAATAATATTCCAATATGAAAATGATAACATCTTTCTGGAGTGCGTGTAGTAGCTACAAAAGTTGATGCTGGGGTGAATCAGTTGTAATAGATAAAAGACTTCTGAAAGAAAATAAAAAGTAAATTTAAAATCTGTGAATACTTCTAAAAAAGCAAAATGATTCAAAAGAATATTATTTTAAATGACTTCATTCTAGTTGTGTAATAGCTGACTATCTTTGTGCAGAAGATATTTAAAGGAGACAATATGGATACCCAGAAAATTTTGTGATAAAATCAATTATATAACCAAATATATAAATGATAAGGATACATCCATAATATATAAAACAGTTATAAAAATACAAGGGTAAGCTTGTATAAACATGGCTAAAGCTTGGGAGAAATGGTAAAGGACTTGTTAAAGCAATGTTTCAAAAGAAATGACACAGGAAGTGATAGAGTTTTGAATGATGATATAAAGTTAAAAGATGACAGAAAGCAGAGCTACTCAACTTTTATCTTCCTTTTCATCTCTTCCACCAAGAAGAATTGAAAAGGTTGAAGCAAACAAGGTTAAGATAAAACTGAAATGCCATATGGGAAAAGAATAGTAAAGAGGAAATCATTTAAAAACACCAGACACTGTCTCAAGACATTGATGATAATTCAGGAATGGAGGGTGCTTACTGGGTTATGAGGACATGCTAGCCATTGCGCTAAATCTTTCATATACATGTATTAATCTAGTCTCAAATCAACACTGTATATAGTATGTATTATCATTTACCCATTTGTGGATGCATAGCCAAAGGGTTAAAGTACTTGTCCACATTTCCAATTAAAAAGTACAGAGCTAGAGCTTGAATTCAGATATGTCAAGCACAAAAGTCTTGTTTTTAACATAAGGTTAAATAACCTCAAGAATCACTATCAATAATCATAATATAAGAAGAAATCATATTGAATAAAAAGGTGCCCTGGATTGGGACTGGATATACTGTAATTTTTACACAGATAAGAATGAAGAAACTCACATAATACAACCAGTTCTAATTTGTACAGATTCACAGAAACTTGCTAAAAAAATGAAAATGAATAAATATGATTGCTTTAAGAAGAATAAAAAGATGTGATCACCAAGAATCAATATAGGTTCACCACTGGTCCATTCCCTCCCCAGCCTGCCCAGCTGTGAAGAGTAGTGGTGTCCTGATAACACAGCCTTGGTTCAGCTCTGACACTGAGTCTTGGAACTATAGGCCCCACGTTGTGCTACAGAAGAGCTTTCCTATTATTTCTGGATATCTGAAAACTGTCATCTGGATAGATATTTATATGCCTGGTGCCACCAGGCTGGGTCTGAATGAAGCCCAGGGGTCCAACTGTCCAATGGAACATCAAGTTTCAGCTTTTCCCATACCTTCCTCCAATCGCTGAACAATCTGCCTCAGTGACCTGCTCAGGTCCCACTTCCAAAAGCCATGTTGGTTTGAATCTGACTTCTGCTGTTATAAGCAATTATGAAGCCAGGATTAGCCACTTAGGTTATTTGATCAATTTCCTCATCTGCCAAATAAAGTATCCTAGAAAACACTTGGTTAAGTGAGAAAAATGAATCTTACTGCTACATATGATAAGCAAATGGTAGCCAGTTATCTGTCTCATTTTTCAATACAATCTTGTCAGCCTTTACTGATAAGATTCTAGACTGGCAACTCAGAGAAATCTTGCCCATGTATGAAATCACGGTTTCAGTGGGACATTTGGCCAGGTTTCCCAGGAGCTATTTGAGATTATGACAGAGAATGGTAAGCAGAATAATGGTGCAAGCAGGAAAGTTCACAGCTAAATCAGAGGAACAAACCAATTCCACTTGGAAGGGGCATTTGGTGAACTAGTCCATATGTATCCCAGCAATAGCAAAATGTACCTCCCCTGATCCACTATGAACAAGACCTTCCAACTCTGTAGGACCTTCCCACTGCTGACTTGTGTTCACAAACAGCCTGTCAGTTATCCACATTTATATTCATGTATCAATTTATACCCACCTATTCTCACAAAATACATGAGGCAAATAACATCTTTATTAATGACTTGGATAAAGGCATTGCTTATAAAAGGACTTGCTTACAAAAAAAATTGACATCAATCCCTGTGTGACAGAACTTGAACTCAAAATACACCTTGGCAAACCAAATTAAAGATGAACTACAACAGTGACAACCACCAAAACTTAGGTACAAAAAATTAAAATGAAAAAAAACACTACCCCCCCCCAAAAAAAACTTCTATAGGACCAAGATATGACATGATTTAATTCTCATTTGTTTCCCATTCCCCTACCCCCCACAAGCCATTGCCACCTATGTACATAAGCTTTGTTTCCTTTTTTACCATCACATTTTTTCTTTCCCCTCATTACTTACCCCTACACCTCATTTTCCTTTGAATATTTATTATTTCACATCTACCTTACACTCTAGAACTCATTTACATCTTTAGTTTCTCATACTAGATAAAAGATATGATATTTACACATCTGTGACTTACTTATCTCACCTATGAGTATGTCCTTAAGGTATGTCCATTTAAGTATAAATGACTCAAAATTATCATTCTGTATGGCAGAGTTATATTCCACTTTATTAAAACACACACACACACACACACACACACACACACATCTTTATCCAGTCTAGAGTTGATGGGCATTTGGGTTGTGTCTAAGATTTAGCTATCACAAACTGAGCTGCTATAAACATGTGTGCACATATATTGCTGTGACATGAATCTTTTAATTCTTTTGCATACATACCTAGCAGGGGAATAGAAGGGTCAAATGGGATATCTAATCCAAGGTTTTTGAGGACTCTCCACACTGATCTCCATTGTGGTTGTACCAGTCTACATTCCTACCAACAGTGAAGAAGGGTTCCTTTTTCTCCACAGCCTCGCCAGCATTTGTTGCTGGCTAATTTTGAAATAGCAGCCATTCTTTGTGAAGTGAGATAAAATCTACACCTAGGCATATAATTACAAGGTTCCAGATATACCAAGATAGAGAAACCGTTTTGAAACAGCATGTGTGCTAAAGATTTAGAGTACTTAGATGATAATATCAATCAGAAGTTCCATGTGCTTTGCTTGTCAAAGAAAGAAATACAGTCTCACTGGCAAAAACTATGGCATTCACCTCCTAAAACTAGCAGACAATTATGCACTTATCCATTCTCATTCACCTTCTCATAAAACCACTTGTACAAAGGTCACCAAAGATCCTAGAGCCCAGAATCCAATGTTCAGTTTACCATCTCACTTTCCTCTATCGACTGTTTCCAACAGTGTTGACTGTCTCTCATAGTTTGGTTTTGAAGTTTCAGTGACACTGTGGTCCTGTGGCTTCTCCCTACTTCAGAAGTCAGTACTCTCTGTTTCCTCTCCTATTCTCAACTTCTAAAAGAGGAATACTCAATAGCTCACTACATGACCAAGCTTTTCGAGTTGCCTGGGCTCACTCCATAAGTGATTACATCTCAGTTCAGAGTTTTAAATACATCTCTGTGCTGATGGCTCCCAAATTTTTATCTCTTCAAATGTTAAGAATGAAATAAATCTTTAAATCAGAAATATCTGAAACTAGTTCAAGCCAAATACACTTCATGGCATCTCCCCAAGTCCTCCCCATCCATTGTCAGAGCCACCATTTACCCAAAAGCACCAACCATCCTTGATTACTCTCTGTTCCCTGCCATATACAATCATCCACCAGTTAAGTCAGCGGGGCAATGAGTGTCTATAGGGAATCCAACACTGCCTGCACCTTAACTGCTACTTCCTTCATCACCACCATTTCCCACCTGGATTATAAAAAAGCCACCTAAATGTTCCTTATCCCCTAAAAACTAGTCACATCAACTTAGATTAAAACACAAATCAGAGCATATCCCTCAATGCTCTTCCCATCACATTTAGGATAAACATCCAAGTCTCCTTTCACATTGTAGAAGGTGTCATCTGATTTGGTCTCTGTGGCTTTCTCAGATTCTCGCTTTTAATATTCTTTTTTAAACTGAATTCTTTATTGGTACATTTTATATACAGCTCACAATGACACTCAACTTTGGAGAATTTGTACCAGTATATGACACGAGTGAAATCTCATTTTTACCCATATCCTACCCACCCTACAACCCCACCCCCTAAATACATGTGCTTTTTCTTTTCAAATCATATTTATTCTTTCCCCTCATTACTTTCCCCTACCACATTCCCTTTGAATATTTCCTATTTCATAAAATCTATCAAACATTTTAGAATTCATTTACACCTACAAGTTCTCATAACAGAGAAAAGATATGATATTTACATATCTGTGACCTGTTTATTTAACTTATTAGTGTATCCTGAAGGTGTGTCCATTTGCACATATATGACTCAAACTTGTCATTCTTTATGGCAGAGTAATACTCCATTTTATTTTTTAAAAAACCCACATCTTCTTTATCCAGTCTCCAGTTGATGGGCATCTGGGTTGTTTCCAAGATTGGGCCATCAATTCAAAAATGGGCATCTGGAATGAACAGGCACTTCTCAGAGGAAGAAGTAAAAGCAGCCAAGAAGCATATGAAGAAATGCTTAACATCATTGGTCATTCATGAGATGAAGATGAAAACAACACTGAGATTTCATCTCACTCCACAAAGAATGGCTGCTATTGCAAAATTAACCAGAAATAAATGCTGGTGAGGCTGCAGGGAGAAAGGAACCCTTCTCCACTGTTGGTGGGATTGTAGACTTCTGCAACCATTGTGGAGATCAATGTAGAGATTCCTCAGAAAACTAGGATTAGAGGTCCCATTTGACCCTGTTATTCCCCTGCTAGGAATATACTTAAAAGATTTAAAAGAATCATATCATAAAGACATATGTGCACCCATGTTCATAGCAGCTCAGTTTGTGATGGACCCTATTTTTGATCTATCAGGTATTTATACAAATACTACCTCCTCCATGATTGATTATTCAAGAAGTCTTCCATGATTAGATTATCCATAAAGCCTTATTTTATTTAAGAAACTTACTAAAGCTACACCATGTCTTTCATATGGTAAATATCTACATCTCCATTAACAAGTTGGTTCTACAAAGACAAAGTTGTTGTCATCACTGTGCCCAGTGCCTACATCAATGCCGACCTTCACAGGCAGTTACAAATGCCTGTTCAGTGAAGGGCCACCACTTCCTTAAAGGGGAATCACACTGGGCCCCAAACTCAAGAGCTAAATTCACCTATATGACAACTTTCTATCATCTTGCCCAAACTTTGAGCCAACTGTTTCTTTATTTGTCCTCTCTCTTGTCATCTGAAAAGTTCTTTGGGGAATCTTAGTGTCTATGATTATTCTATAACATAACACACTATACACTGCAGATTTTTAAAGGAAAATGAATTGAACTGAATAATTCATTCAATACACAGAGAGAAAACAGAACCAGCACTAAGGAACACAGAAGTTGGAAAGAGGAATGTTCTAAGACAGAATATTCAAACAATTTCCACTCTCTCATCAGTTAGTGATCTTGCCACCCCTCAAAGTACTGAAACCTAAGCAGAATTTTCATTTGTGAGAGGTACATTCAAAAGGCTCCTGCATCAGAGGAAACATAGCAGTATATGAGTTCTAACATCCAAGTTTACCCTCCTTAATTCTCTGTGGGTCACAGAGAGGCAGAAGAGAGCTAAAAGAAGGTATCAGCGAAATTTGGAGAAGAGGAAACCAGTGGCAACAATCTCAGTTTCAATAACCAGACAGGAGCAGAAGCTGGCTGTGACTACCAGGTGAGTGGGTGCCAAGGCAGCACATGCAGCCAACATAGATATGGTGGTGAGAAAAGTAGACAACACAGGTATTAGCGCAAAGGTAAAGAAGTCAGGGGTCAGGTTTTTAAAACGAGACTGATGTCTCTGGAAGCAGCAGAGGAGAGGCAGCCAAAAGGTGAAAAGAAGGACTTGAGTTAAAGACCAGTGGGCATTACAGATCCCCAACAGTAGAATTAGCTCAGAGAAGCATAAACTATGAGACCATGATTTCCAGTGACAGCATGGGTTGAAATAGGAAAAAGAAAGGTTTAGCCACAAATCTCTGCAAAGAGTTTCTTTGGGGCGGGGGGAGGGGGGGGTGTAAAAGAAGCTCATATTTTATATGTATTACACTTTAAAAAAAATGAAGCCAGACATGGTGGCTTATGCCTGTAATCCCAGCACTTGGGAGGCAGAGGCAGGAGGATTCCCATGAGTTTGAAGCCAGCCTGGGCTACATGGTGAGTTCAGGGTTGGGCTGAACTACAAAGTGAGACCCTGTCTCAAAAAACTTAAAAAAAAAAAAAAAAAAAAAACGAAATGAGAACATGGAAGAGGAGTCCTGAGGTAGGGAAAGCAGAGACATGGGACATCTTTCTAGGATGACTCTTTAAACATTCAACCGGAAAAAGCCAGACTGGTTCAGGGAGATTTTCAGAACTGGGACAGACCCAAGAAGTGCTAGTCAAATTCCAAAAGTTTGGGAGCACTCTGGATTTAGACCTAGCAGTGAAAACCAGGATGAAGTAGAAAGCAGTCAATCCTTTGACTCCAAGAGCCAAACATGTATGCGCCCTTTCTGTGGACTAGACAAAGAGAAAGTCTGCACTGAGAGAACACTGGCCTTTGTTGGCATTGCAAGATGACATAAATGTTTCCGCTCGGAAAAGCTGGGAGGGGTCACCTCTGTTGGGAAGCCCCTCCCTCTTGGCTTCAGCCCTCACCAGGCTCACTTTCCCTCCCTCAGGCCCTGCAGCCAGGTTGACTATGGCCTCTGGCTGTGGCTACTCATTGACCTATTAGTCATCAGCTCACATTGAGTCCCTTAGTAACTTCTTGCCAGAGCCTCAACTGAAATGCAAAGTAAGGCTTAAAAGAGGGCTCCTTCCCAGGGGCAGCACTTTCTGTCCAATCAATGTAATGTCTCTGCCGCATGTCTCTTTTACTGGTCACTACTTGAACTCTTAAGACCAATAGATTTATTTAATAATTATCTGTTTTTGTTTCTAGCTGATTATCCATTAAATGCCATTCCCTTAGACATCTAATTGGTACACCCCTATCTGATTCTCCTTACACTTATAAATCTATTATAATTCTATCCTAATTGCACTTTCTACTTACCCTGATTTCCCAAATACAATCATTCCCTAGCATATCCAGGTATTGCTGGTTACCTCAGCAGAAGGGGTACAGGCACTAGCCAAAACCATTAATGCTCAAAAATAAGCTTCTGGTTCTGCATGGGAATTGGAAGGAACATTAAGGAGGTAAAGTATAAGCCCCAGGATGGCACTGCACAGTAGGAACCGAAGGGGCACCTGCAGGTGTGTAGCCTAAGTCCAGTGAGGCTGCCAGACCTCAAGTCGGAAACGTTCTGACAAGTGCCAGATCCCACGGACTACAGGAGATACCTACCGGCACTGATAAAGCCTGGCTTGGGAAAGAAACTGGTTTTAATAGCTTACTGGGTCAATCCAGTCACGAGAGCAGAGGTTTACTCAACTCTTAGTCCTATCTGTTACATCTCTTAACAGGGATTAAATCCCAACATGAGTTTCAGAGGGGACAAACGATACTCAAACTGTGGCACTGCCAAGGTTTTTCTCTGTAAGTGTTTAAATCTCTGAGAGAACTGTTTCATTTATTTTTTTTCTAAAATCAGAAATTACACAATGATTAAATTTTCAGAATCTGCATACAACCGATTCTCTTGCTTTCAGAAAACTATTTGAACATGAGGTCAGATAACACTATTTTCATATACATTATTTTATGTTCTCACAATAATCCTTAGGCAGGCGTTGTGACCCTTTTCTCACTTTAGAATTAATATAATCAAGGCTCAGATGAAGTAGGTAATTTATCCAAGACTATAGACCTTGTAAAGGATTTTAACTCAGGCTGAAACCCAGGTGTCTTTCTGCCACCCCATTGGCACATCTTCCCTCCAGCCCCAAGTTAATATATTCTTTCCTCCACAGTCCACCAAATGGTATAACACACTGGGGAAACATAGCAGGTTATCTTGGGCATAAACACAACCTTATGACAGATGGGGAGCCAAAACCCCAGTGCACGTGACTGAATCCTGAATCTTAGCTTCCACCTGCTGCTGCACACACTCAGGGGTAGTCACAGGTGCCCTCGATGGAAAGCATAACCTTCCCTTCTGATGTGATCGAAGACATTTGTACTCACACCATCCTCACCTCCAGCTTATCTGTCAAAGCAGTTGTGAACAGAAGCCAGAAATCAGTGTCTGCTCTGGTACCCGCCTATGCTTCCTGATAAAATCCCAAGCAAAATTAGCAGTTCAAGGTCTTATTTCTCCTGGCCTTCCCTCACCTGAACAGACAGCCAGGCACTCGTAGGGCCTTAAGACAGAAATACAGAAAGAACATGTGCTACACAGAGAAGAAAGTACATAGAAATATAAGACAGCCGGGCGTGGTGGCTCACGCCTGTAATCCCAGCACTTGGGAGGCAGAGACAGGAGGATTGCTGAGTTCGAGGCTTGCCTGGGCTCCATAGTGAGCTCAGAGCCAGCCTGAACTACAAAGGGAGACCTTGTCTCAAAAAAAAAAAAAAAAAAAAAAAAAAAAAAAAAAAAAAAAAAAAAAAAAAAAAAAAAAAAGAAATATAAGACAGAGTTTTCAAACGTAAATTTTGAAGAGCCAGTGCTGAATGAGCTGGGCTTTGGCTCAGCTGAATACACTCACATGTGGACCACCTAAGAACTTGCCAGTGCCTTATTATACATGTCTTGGAATTAAAAACTACTTTGCAATTGTTATACAAAAACCAACCCACTAAACTAGTTGACTTTACATCAATTTCAGGACATAATATGGCCACACCTTTTAGGAATCCCATAGCAGTAGTCATGCTTGCATTTACAAAACTCATGTCTTCCTTAGAAAAGGAAAGTATTCTATCCATGATAATGCACTGGAGAATATTCTCAGAGCCCTACCTATGGTCAAGTCAAGGAGTATACAGCTTAAAAGTACAAAATCATGAATCAAACTGCTTGGTTCTGAACTGAATATCAATTTTCCCACATAAAACTGTGGCCATGATGATGATGATGATGATGATATCTATTTTATAGTATTTTGAAAATTAAAATAAATTACACGTACCAAATAAGTAGAAACAAAGTAAACATTTGGTACATGCTAGCTACTACTAAAAATAAAGGTTAGCAGGAGCTTCTGCTTTCCACCATGAGGGAATGATGACATTCAGTCCTCCTACAGGAAAGAACTGTAACGCTGTACAGTTCCACACAGTGGACAACAAGCAACATAAGGCTTTGAGTCCTAAGAACATTGAAATCCATGAAATAAGCCTAGGGTCACCCTGGTTCTTTGCCAAGAGACAACTTCCTAACTGGAACAGAGTCAGATAGAGTTCAAGCTCAACACAGTGTCACATACTGAGGAATCAGAGGTCAGAGTTCCTGGAACCTTACGAGGTTAGAATCCTCAAGAGGCATGATCAGAGAGGTTTGCTGTGAATCTCTTGCTGACCTCAAGGTTGTGCTCAGAGTAAAACATCCAAGATTTTCTGGAAAGCAGCCAGTAGTTTGTCAGAAGTAAAGCAGAATGTATAGGTTAAACACTGGTGAAGAAAGTGCTAGGGGTGGTTGGAATTGCAGCCCTGCCAAAGGAGAACAGAGCTCTACTGTTCCAAATCTTCTGAGCTACTCAACAGTTATGACGAGTGTCACTTGGGCAGCAAGTGACACTGACCTTCCCAATCATTGCTCCAGTAGGTCTCATCCCAATCAGTCTATTCTTGTATTGAATAAATTCAATACATTTGTCATTTTTATATTTCCTATTATATTATCTTACAAAAATTAATGAAAAAGTAAGCAAGTTTTTGTCATCCTGTATTTAAATAATTGGACTGGCAAGTTCACTATCCCTAACATCAATCTAAGATTCCAGAAATGCCACACTTCTTGATTAAGAAGTACACCTGGTGAGCCTGGGATTACTTAGCTCAGTGTTCTGGCACCTGCCTCCTCTCAAGCCCAAGGTCCTGAGTTTGTTCCCCATTACCAAAAAAGTAAAAATCTTAAAAAGAATAACCTGATGGTTAAAACCCATGGTAGTTTCCTCCTTAAAAAGATTAAATCCAAAACCCAAAATAGATATGAGACAAAATTTAGAGACTGAGTATCATTGTAGATGGGTTTGTGCTATGAGTCTTCCATAAATAAACATTAACAAAGCATAAAATCAAGCCTGCACATGTTGTAGTTAATCATCCAGTATTTAACACGGATTAAGAATTAACACTTCCCCAAGGAAAACAGCGGACTTCAGTCCCTACCATATATTATTAAAAATGTACCAGTGCCGGGTGTGGTGGCTCACGACTGTAATCCCAGCACTCGGGAGGCAGAGACAGGAGGATTGCTGAGTTCGAGGCTTGCCTGGGCTACACAGTGAGCTCAGAGCCAGCCTGAAATACAAAGCGAGACCCTGTCTCAAAAAAAAAAAAAAGTACCAGTATTAAACCTTAAAAATCACACACACACACACACACACACACACACACACACACACACACACGGAACTAAGACCCAAATTTTGACAGCATATAAAAACTTTAAAGGCACTATTAGCACCCCAACCATAATAAAAGAAGTAAAGGTAAATACATCCAAGTAAGTAAAGGAAAATATGGTCTTAATGTGAGAACACAGAGGAAATCTCAGTAGAAAATCAGACATTTAAAAAAACATGCAAATAAAAGTTCTAGAACCAGGGCCGGAGGGTTAGCTCAGTGGTTCCGGCGCCT
>PVIC010004462.1:34824-62585 GCA_004025085.1 Thryonomys swinderianus
AAAAAAAAAAAAAAAAAAAGTTCTAGAACCAAAATATGAGATAACTTAAATAAAGAAAAAAATCTCTGTATGGGCTTAAAAGAAATTGGAGATGACAGAGAGCTGGTGAACTTGAAGACAGATTAATAATATCATTGATCTATTCTTTTATTTTTATGCCCTGGCTCTCTGCCTAGAGAGAATTTCCAGACTACACTGAAAAGATCTAGAGTTCAAGTACAGCAGAGAAATAAAGAGGAAGGAGAAATCAAGAAAAATTAAAAAGCTGCATATTGATATTGGGCAAAATGTCAAATCATCTAACATACATAAAATGGAATTCAAAAGAGAAAGAAGGTGTAATGCAAGCAGATTCTTTTAAAAACTGTGAAAAAAATAATAGTCTCAGACTTCTCGAATACAATGAACAATACAGATGTACAGGTTCAAGAAGCTTAGCAAGTCCCAACAAGTATTTATACAAAGGGAATTACATCTATTTACATTATAAAATTCTAAACATCTCATGAATAAAATGTTTATGAAAGCAACCAGCAAAAAAATAAAGTACAAGAAAGCTAAATATTACCGATGACCAGAAGACAATGGAACAATGTTTCTAAAATGCTAAAAGAAGAAAAAAATAAATACTCTCAACCCAGAATTATATTACTAAAAAAAAAAACCTTTCAGAATGAAAGCAAAATAAAGACATTTTAAGATAAATAAAACATTAGTATAAGAATGGCCTTCAGCCTGATGGGAAATAATGCCAGATAAAAACTTGAGTATAGAAGAACTGAAAAGTACAAAAACGAAAGAAAGAAAGAAAGAAAGAGAGAGAGAGAGAAGGAAAGAGAAAAGGAAATGAGTAGTTATAAAATGTGTAATTTTTCTTACAAAATATATATAACAGTGCTTTATAAAGCAAAGATGATTATGTATAAGAAATTTACAGCATGTATTAGAAATAAAGGACAATGACCATGTAAAGGACAAAACAGACAAATGGAATTATTTTGTGATGAGATTGTAACTCTTATGGAGGGTAAAGTTAGGAATCAGGAAGTTGAAGTGGGAATTCAGAACTGATACTCTGAGAAACAAAGTATGCAACTGCCTATATGAAGTAAAAAGAGATAAAATAACCCCAGCTTACTACCATAATTAAGTATGCACTTTGTTAGGCCTAAATTAACCACTAACAAGATAATTAGCAGAGTTATAAATAAATAGCAAATAGAGGAAATAAAATAGAAAATATTGAACAAAGTCTCATTAATCTATAAGAAAAAAAATCAACAGAAAAAGCAAAGGCAAATAAAATCCAAATAAACATAACAAATAAATTCAACTATATCAATAATTACATTAAACATATCAATCTTCCAATTAAAGGCCAGATATTATCATGCTAAATAAAAAACAAGAACCAATCATATGTTGCTTATCAAGAAAGCATTTTAAATATAAAATAATAGATGAACTGAAAGTAAATGGATGGAAAAGTTATACTATACAACTACATAACCTAGTAATTGTACTCTCAATATATGTCCATATAAATATTTGGAGATGAATGTTCTCCCCAAATATATTCAAAATAATCCCAAACTGGAAACAACCCATATAGCAGGTGAACAAGATACACAAATCATGTTATTTCATAAATGCAATGTCCAGTAAAAAAGAACAAACTATGATATGTGCAATAATGTGCATTAATCTTACAGATCCAAAAGATTAGTGTGTTTTCACTTCATATGAAATTCTAGAATAGACAAAACTAATCTGTAAGAACAAGCATTCAACTAATAGTTGCCAGAGTAGGGAGTCAGACAGCAGAAGTCACCACTCTGGGCCACAGAAAACTTTCTGAGCTCCATATATTCATCAGAAGTCATTGACCTAGATAGTTAAAATAAGTGATTTTTGTTTTGTTTCAATAAAGTTTAATTTCTTAAGTACATGCAATTGAATGTTTCCCCTTTTTGCCATCAACACCAAATGTAATCAACCCATGCACATTTACAAAAGAAAGAAATAAGAACTCGAGGACTCAAAATAAGAAGCAGACTCAGAAAAATAAGCATCACATATTCTCTCATACATGGAATCCATGAGGGGAAGAAAGAGGACATAAAAGTAGAGAAGATAATAGGGGTAGTAAGAGGAATATCCAGATTAGGGAAGGAGAAGGGTGTCGGGGAAGGGATGAGTAACAGAGAAGAGGGATATGATCAAAGTACAGTATTCCCTAAAATAATTATTATCTGTGTATGTGAAATGTTGCAAAGAAAACTATTATAGTGTTCAATTAATATATAATAATTATGATAGAGTTTTTAAAGCCCATCTCAGAAGAATTTGATAGTCCTACCCATGACTATTCCAAATGCAGTCTTCGAGTTACCATTCAACATTGTTACTGTTGTCATTCATCAGCTTTATTAATCTTGAAGTTTAATTATCCAAAAATTGAGTTTGTAAAATTCTATTAGATCCAGGAAAGTTCAAAAACAAAGTGTATTCTTAATCCCAGAAACATTCTAACCCCATGTGGAGAGCACAGGAGTAGAAAGTGTTGACTAGGCTTTGGGTGCAGCCTCAAGGCAGGAACTGGGAGCCAGCGACAGCGGCCAGGAAGAATCCCATGAGTCCGGGCCCAAGGCCCACTCAGATGTTCCTTGTGCACTTGTGAATCTGTGCAGAAATGGACACATTCTATTACTAAATTTTACTAGTCCCTGAGCCATGCGTCATTTCAGCTGTACAAATGAAACCACGACTAAGTGAGGTCCAGCAGGCCCACTTTCAGACACATCACCTCAAATGGCACAAGACTCATCTCAGGCTGTTATAATTTGTGGACAAACAGAAGGAAAACCCTCACCCTTAAAGAAGCCCACAGAGCACAGCCTGAAGGTGTTCCCGCTCATCTTTTCCTTACCTTCCCCTTTGCCTTCCAACTCACCCCTACACACGCACACGCACACGCACACACACACACACACACACACAGAGAGAGAGAGAGAGAGAGAGAGAGAGAGAGAGAGAGAGACAGGGAGAGAGATGAGGCTCAAAACTATCCAAATAATGAAATAGGAAAAGAGATTGATTTACAAGGGTGACACAGGAAGCATAAAGGGAAGATAACAGGGTGAAATCAAGCAAGGGGAAATGTAGGCTGAGTATCAAGAAACATTAAAGGGCTGGAGATTTAGCTCAGTGCTTCTGGCGCCTGCCTAGCAAGGTCAAGGTCCTGAGTTCAATCCCTGTATCTACGTACAATATCAGCCATGGTGACTCATGCCCAGAAGCAATCAGTACCAGGTGTGGTGGCTCATGCCTGTAATCCCAGCACTCGGGAGGCAGAGGCAGGAGGATTGCTGAGTTTGAGGATTGCCTGGGATAATATAGTGAGCTCAGGGCCAGTCTGAATTATGAAGCGAGACCCTGTCTCAAAAACAAAACAAAACAAAAATTCAAAATCAGCAAAGTGCAAAGCCAGCTCCCAGGAGGAGCCCGAGAAGCCCTCTGGCTGGAAACCACTGAACATTCAACTGGGGAAATGAGGCAATGGGCTCTTTAGATGGTTAGAAGAAACAGACTTGGGATTTACATTTTACTTAAAATCCTGGACTCACTTTGCCGAATAACTCTTTCTTCAAAGGATAAATGCTCCTTTTCTGTATTCATTCTCACATTTTCTGTGTCTCTAGGTCTCTGCCTTGTTTTCTCTCTCTCTCTCTGTTTCTATCTCGCTATTTCTCTTTCTCTCTGTCACACATGCACACACACAGGCACATATACACAGACATACAGAGTTATGACCCATCTCACAACTATGCATACCTCCACACATCTTCCAACAACAGGATGAGTGCGAAGTGACTCCGATCATCTTTGTGAGTCTTTGGGGTCCAAGCCACCTTACTCCCTTCTGTCCTAACTACTCACCACCTCATCTCAACCCTCCCACCCAGCTTGTACTTCTTCTTTCTCAGTCTCCCTTCATTCCCTAAGCTTCCTCCACTAACTATTGTGTTCATGCCAGTGCTCTTCTGTGGGCAACACTGCCAAGGGGAGCAGACACCCATCATAGAGGGCAGAGGGCAGAAGCTAGGTGGGTGGGCAGAACTTGGACTCTGTGTCTCCTGGATAAAGTGAAGCCAATTACCCAGAATGATCAAAAGAGTACTGGCAGATATTAACAATGATCTTATATTTTAATGTCTCCTTTTATTTTTAGTGCTTTGGGACTATATTAGAGTTCTACATTTGGCCTGGTCAAAAGACACTAATGCACTTCATAGCCACTGGCGTATAGTCACGGAGTTCTCCCAAACAGAAGCTGACACCCAGCCTCATGCATGGTAAGAATGGTCCAAGTGCCAACTTTGCCAGCTATGAAGATATGCAAAGCCGCAAGTAACACAAGCAGTTCTCACTGCAAACCCTTCTGTGGCATTGTATTTGGCATGACCTTTGGTCCCTAAGTCCACTGCATGCCGCCCTGCAGGAGGTTGGTGCATGACTTTTTAGTCTAGAAGTCAGGGATGGCACAGCCACCTCTGCAGCTGGGATGAACTGGTGTAAACACCCTTAACCTTGACCCACTGGGATGCTGTCACTATGAAGAGCAGCACTCACTGCACTGGACCCAAGGGTATCAGGGCACATTTCAGCCTGTCATCATCCTCTGGACAGAGGGAAAGCATTGCTGCTTGTCTACATGTGTGCAGATCACCACAGCCAATGACTGGAAACAGCGAACCACAGCATTGCACCCTGAGCAGGTGAGAATGGAAATGAGGCCCCACTGTGACTAATGCTCTGCTGGCTCACGCAGTGCAGCCTCTGTTAAGGACTCAGGGCGAAGCTTAAACGCTAGCATGTTACTGCCCTCTCCTGGGCGAGAGGTCAGAGCCAGCACAGCGCGTGAGTCAAAGCAAAATCCAGCTGGTGAGCCCCGTGGCAATCTCCAGTCGACTCTTCCTCAGACCTGGGAGAAGTAGTCCTCAGACATCTTTCACATGAAAATCTCTCTTCCCACTTGTCCACTGGAACCAAGGGCTGCTGACATCATAGTTTCCTTGGTGGGTCATAGGAAGGAGCCATCATTGTTCACCGGGATAGTTGGTGTGACAAGAGACAAGAGGACGGACAGTTCAGAGCCTCCAAAAGGACTGTGGGCCCACTCTTTAATATCAGCTCACTTTTGCTGCTTATTACCCTGTAACTGCTTATCTAGATTTCGGAATAATTCTTCCAGTCTCAGCCCTCCACCTATAGTACTGCCTCAACTCATTGGCCACAGGCTGCAGGACTGATTGTTTCCAAACCTCACTTCTCTAACTGAACAATGTAGTTAAACTGATTTCATTTATAATGTGTAAATGCTAGAATATCTTATCAAAATTAATGAAAAACTGAATATTCTAGAAATGATTGTTATGACTTAATTGCTATACAAATAGCACTTTAAACAAAGAGATGTATGAATAATAAGTGAAATAAAATGAGGCCAACTAATTAACAATGTCCTGATAGGCCCAAATTAGGTCATAATTTAATTTTTTTATAAATCCTCAAGTAAGTTGCTTGTTTCCAACTCTTTATTTCATACAAAGCATAAAGCTCAGGTTCAGATTTGTACAAATTAATGGGATCCAAATTAATGGGAAGTTATAATATAGTCTCTTTCAATAGCGATGATAATCACTTGAAAGGATTTTCATCCCCAACAAATATTTATCCAGAACCTGCTGTGCACGCAGCACTAGACATAGGATTGGAACACAGTCTCATTATCATTGTCTCACCTCGAGGATAAATCACAGAGAATCCTGAAAGCTGCTGCCAGAGTCACCTTGCTTGGCTTGTGCTACAGTCACTTCCCAACCTCTCTGGTCCTATGCAAGCCCTTTCCCCAGCACAGCTCCTGGGAGAACGCCTCTCCTCGTGGCAGGTGGTGGAAGGTGGGACGTGGCAGGGAAGGAAGGGACCTGCCTTCTCCCTGACAAGCAGCGCGGTGGCCCCCACCCACAGAGCACTAAGCGTGGATGTGCTTGCCAATCAGTACACCAGCACTTCGGGAGTACGATCTCATTTGATTCTGAAAAAACATGCTGTGGCTAGATCTTGCTAATCCACCATTGTAAGGATAGGGAAAGAGAATGGAATGAAATGTAAGTGTTTTGCCCAAAGTTATAAAACCTAAAGAGGTAATCAAGACCCAAATGTAAGATCCTCTGGACTGTAAATCCAGGCTACCAATTGCTGTTTTATTTGTGCTCGAAACATAATCTGCTACCTGGGCTAGCTATGCCAATCAATCAGCGGTTTCCAAGAAGGCAATTCTGGCTGACAATTTTATTACTAAGTCAGGTTATGTTTGACCCCTACTCCTAAATTTGGAACACAATCCAAGTTTTTGCAACTACCCCCACCCCCTCCCCATGAATTGATCACCCCTGTGACTTCATCTGCCCTGGTTCTGCCCCTCCTCCATCCCCCAAGCATGGCCTCCCTGCTTGTTCTCAAACAAAATTGCATGTGCCCATCTTCGCTTTGTCCAAGACGTTCTTGCCCATATGTCCATGTGTCCATGGGATCTGCCTCCTCTTCACTTCTCATGCCTCTCCACTCAATGCCATCTTCCAGAGGCCCTTCCTGGCCCACTTATCTGAAATAGAATCTCTGTAACTGCCTATCCCGCGCCAGGCTTCAGTTTTATTCACAGACTCTCATTCTCTGCTCACATCTCTTACATCTGTTCCTTTATTGTTCCTCCTCTTACAACCAACGCTTCGTGAGGGCAGAGACCCGACCTCACCTCCTCTCGGCAGATCCTTGTCATGCTAAAGGTCGTGACACAGAGTAGACCTGCTATAAATATCTAATGAATTGATGAGCAAATGAACAAACACAAATTTCTCCATCAATATGTCCTCATTTTCCCACTTTTGCTTTCATTTACAGAACAGATCTAGAAAGGACAACCTCAAATGTTTTTAAATAGGCCTATTCACTACCCACTTTGATTTTCTCCATTCCCATCTAGGTTTTATACCAAACAAAATGCTCTGCTCTGGACTGCCACACATTCCCTTCCACTAAGTGCCTTCAATGAGGTCCTGAAACCCGCCCCCATCATGTACTGCTGAGGAGAGGTGACTATTTCAAGGCCACTAATTCAGTCACGTACCCCACCTTCCATAGCCTGAATAACCAGATGACCACAAGGGGTTGTTCCAGGTAGGATACTTGCCCCTTCCATACACAGCTTCCTGCCAGGAGAGCTGTTTAAGTGTGTCTACTGAGACACTCTCCCACACCTGTGTGCTCTGGGGTCCACCTCTTGTTTCTACACCCAGACTCTAGCATGGCCCCATGTACCCACAAACACTAACTTGGATGTCTTTGAGGAAAGGGGTAAAAACAGCTACAGCTGTAAAGTACCTACTTTGTGCCTTATATCCAGTTTCTTTAGTACATGCCACAGTTCACAAAGTAGACTTCATACTTATTATGCAAATGATAAAACCAAGACTCCAAAAAGTTAAGTAACTTGCCCAAGGTCTTTAAGATACTTATGGGCAGTGGCATGAACTCAAATCTGACTTGAACCCAAGAAAGAAACATTTCCTGTGGTTTTAAGAGACAGGGTTCCTCCTAAGTTATCAAGTGGTTTTTCTCTGATGTTACCATACATCTGACATCCTGACAAGTGATCTACAATGCTGACAAGATACATATGAGGAAAAACTGTGGATATCGGCTCAGTGACCTTATTTTCTTACACACTCATAGTTTTAACTTTCCCTAAGCTCTGTACTATTGGTTAAATTCATTTATATGATGCCTGTACACTGTTAAGTTTATCAAAAATTACTTTACTTAAGGGCCAGAGATTTAGCTCAGTGGTTCCGGTGCCTTCCTCGCAAGCACAAGGCCCTGAGTTCGATCCCAGTAACCACATACAGTGCTGGGCATGGTAACTCATACCCACCAGCAATGATACCACATACCACAGTGCCAGGGGCATGGTGGCTCACACCTGTAATCCCAGCACTTGGGAGGCAGAGGCAGGAGGATTGCTAAGTTTGAGGTTTGCCTGGGCTACATAGTGAGCTCAGGGCCAGCCTGAACTAAAAAGTGAGACTCTGTCTCAAAAAAAAAAAAAAATTACTTTATTTATAACTATACAAATAAGTTATTTTCTAGTATCATGTGGGTTTTTTTTTGTTTTGTCTCATTTTGCTCTTACGATACTGAGGATAGAACTGAGGGTCTTAGTACTGAGCTATATCCCCTTCTCTCTTTTTAAAATTTTATCTTTTACTTTATGCCCAGGATGTGCTTGGACCTCTGATCCTCCTGACTCGGTCTCCCAGAGTGCTGAGAGTGTTACATGCTTTATAACATGTAGCAGATTCTTTTAAAGTGACTCAAGTTCCTAAGTCTAACATACTGATAAGAAGGTGCTGGAAGCCTGGGGTTTTAAACACACTAGACCAGGGCAAAAATCAAAGCAACAAAACCAAACGAACTATAGACTCAAAGCAAAGTACAGCTTGGCACTTGCCACTCTTCCTGTTCCAGTTTCTTAATCTATGGTTTTGACATGAGAAGGGAGACATGGCAGGGTGGCAGGCATTTTTTGTGAGGTGTTATAATATTCTAACTGATCTACCCTTCCCGCTGCAAGTTGTGTTCTCAGCATCACCAAAGATTCCATTACACTCCTGGGTGTTACTGCCTGCATTTGCCCTGCCTGTGTGAGCCTAGCTTCTGTAGGAATTAGCTACAGTTGTAACACTAGCACCGTGGTCTTCCCTGAAGGAACAAGGACAAGCTCCTGAAAACGTGACGGTAGTAGCTGTCTGCCACCCACCACTGATTTCCCCTCCCGGAACTAGCCCTTTTGCAGAGCCCAGAGGCCAGACAGGGGCCTCCATGAGAGCTCCTACAGGAAGAAGCAACGTGTCAGAGCTGGGAGGACTGTACAGCTTCCAAGGCGGCAGCAGAAAGGAGGAGGCCAGATCTGGTCAGTCACCGCCAATGAGAGCAGTAAGACGTCAGGGAACAGAAGAAATTAGTGCTTCATCTAGCTTTATTTCAGAATCATAGCAGGATGCATTCACACGTAGATATAGGGAAGTGATCAAAAATATGGTGACTGTTTAAAGGTTTTTAATTTACTACAACAAAAGATACATGAAAACAGACACACCATTAATCCCTCTCAATCCTGCTCCTCCCTTCAAACATATCTATCCCAGTATCCTTGCTGCTTTCTGAAGCAGCAGTGGACATCCCCTTCCTGGATGTCTTTTGTTGCATGGTCATGGCTGCCTTAAAGTACTGAATGAACTCAAAATCTTGACCTTTGATGGATATCTTGATTTTGGGGAAGGGCTAGAAGTCTCCGGGTGCCAGACTGGGCGACCAAGGTGGATGAGGACACATAGTAATAGCTTCTCCTTCCAGTTCCACTGGACAGCACTCAGCAGCAGCATTTACTGGATGTTTTAATTGTATATCATAAAGACACAAAAGAAGACTTTCAGAACTGCTTCAGGAAGTGGCAAGAATGATGGGATAAGTGTGCTTGAAGTGAATGGACAGTATTTTGAAGGAGATTAATGACAACGGGCCATCTATGTATTTTAAATTTTTCTTTCTTTTTTTGCTTTTTTTTCTGGTACCACCAATCGAACTCAGAACCATGCACTTATGAGGCAGGTATGGCACCACTGTGCTACATCCCTGGTATATGCATTTTTTTAAACTGAAACATTTATCATATATTTTAATCACACCCCATAAACCATTTACCTCTACACTGAATTCCAAGGAATGGCTGCACAGACACCAAACACGGCAGCCTAGGACAGCAAGCCATAGTCCCTCAATGTGGGGCGGCAGATCACCAAGCTAACTGGGAACCAGGACAACCTTCTAGGAGATATTGATGCTGGAGGCCACCCAGATATTGACAGGTGAAAAGGGGAAAGGAGGTGACAAAGGCTGAAGTTGATTTAAATATGTAAATCTCATGTGTGCAGGAGAAGGTTGGGTCATATCTTTAAATGTTGGCTCATTACACATGGAAAAAGTTCTTAAAAGCAATGGACACTTGTGCCCATTTTTAGGCTGACATCCCAATTCTTTTCATCATAATCTAATTGCTTGCAGACTATATAATTTCTGAAAGATAATAAATATTGACTTTTTAAAATAAAATTGTTGCTTTACTCTTAAATTATTCCATGGAATGAAAATACCATAATTTGATATCCACCATCATCAACTGTTAAAATATAAGGCTAAGCTATTTTGGTCACAAATTTGATTTAATTACTTCTTTTCCTGATACTGTATTTCTCTCCTACTTCCCCCATGAAAATTTTTTTTTTTTTGAGACAGGGTATCACTTTGTAGTTTAGGCTGGCCCTGAGCTCACTGTAGCCCAGGCAAGCCTGGAACTCAGCAATCCTCCTGTCTCTGCCTCCCGAGTGCTGGGATTACAGGCGTGAGCCACCACGCCCAGCACTGTGGTATGAGGCACTGATTGTTGGTGGGCGTGAGTCTCCACGCCCAGCATTGCATGTGGTTTCCGGGTATTGAACTCAGGACCTTGCGCTTGCGAGGTAGGCACCGGAACCACTGAGCTAACCCTCCGGCCCTCCCCCATGAAATTTTATTGTGATGTAATATATGATGCTTGAAAGCATTTTACTGATCACATTCCACCACATTTATTTGCAATCTCTGTGTATATATAAATTGGAGATTATGATTATTTTCTATTTCCTGTAATCATACAAATCTAAGTATTAAACTGTTCTTTTCCAAATTGAGATATTACAATTATTATTTGTAAACATTTTGTAAGAAAAGTTCGTTAAAAATTTTGATAGATGATTATTATATATATGAGGTAAAATCTTATTAGGTATTTTATGCATATTTTACCACAGTTGCCACATGTAAAATACTAGAAATGTATTTTTTAATAAGCTGAATACAAGGGTAGTTGATGGGGTTTTGATGAAAAGATGTTACCCCTCAACCAGTTCTTCTTGTCCCTTGTATATATGGCCCTCTAGAAGTGTTCGCACATTCAGGCAATGCAAGTGGTAAATACTCTCATGAAATCAGAGAGTTGCTTTTCTTTAGTAAAGTGAGAAACGGGCAACTGTGAAAGAGGAATTTGCACTTTCTCTAGTAGAACAATGTTAGGAAAGAAGATAACCGGAAAGTGACTACCTAGAAATTAAATGTCTTAAGCCAGGATGTGGTTTAGTGGCACTGCACTTGTCTCACAAGCACAAGGTCCTGAGTTCAATCCCTTGTACCAGAAAAAACAGAATATTCATGGGTCTAGGCTTCACTTCCCAGCTGCAGCTCAAATCCTCTGCTGATGACACCAAAAATATCGCTGTGGTAATGGCACCATCATTGGTATACAGGGAAGAGGTAAGGATGAAACATGAATCCTTCTCCAAATCACTTCTCTAATACTAAATCCATGAAATCTATCACCTTGTAGCCTTCTTGGTCTGTCCCAGAATCAAGGAAGGAGATTGTCTGCAAAACTAAATTGTTCTTCATGCTTCTCAGGACCTCTACACACACACACACACACACACACACACACACACACACAATATAGGTCTCAGCAGTCATTGGTACACAGCTGTAATAACAGCACTATAGGAAGCTGAGGCAGAAGGAGACTGTCTCAAAATGAAAAAATGAAAAGGAATGAGGATATAACTCAATACAAAGGCCTTAGGTTCAGCTGCCAGCACTACAATAAAACAAGCAAGAAGATTAACCACCTCAGACATAGAGGTACAACTCTCTAGAGTAGAATGACCCTAATCAGCCAAGGCAAAATCCCTAGCCATGGTGTGTACTTGATCTGAGAAGAAAAGGAAAAAGAATCTCAAAGTGAAGGGCCAGATCAGATGCTTGCCAAGATTCTGAAAATTACTACAAGAAAAACACCCTGTGGTGAAGATTCTAAGATAGGGGGTGCCTTCCAGCAGAGAATACACAAGCATCTCACTGACCAGCATGTCCTACCAATGATTCTTCCATCTGGACTGAGCAGAGAGTTATGTTGAAGTTACTCTTTCAGATGCCTAGGTCAGCCATCTGAATACATTGGCTTTCAGTTATGAAAAAAAAAGTACTACTAGAGAAGGACAAGATGATATTTAAAACTAGCACATAGGTAAATACAATACAAAATGCCAAATTGCTGTTGAATGGGAACAAAAAAGAGTGTTCTGGGGCAAATACACCCACATTGCCTCACAGACAAAACCTAAAGAAAGTCCCTGCCAGGAGGGAACCTTGGGGGAAAATGCTTTCTTTTCATAAGGATCAATCCAACCCTGCCCCATATGCTTAAATGCTAAATCCAAAAACACACCGTGATGAAAGAACAACAAACCTTTGTCAGCCCTCTGTGGGGACTAAAGATGTGCAAATGTGGGCCTTGCTGAGACAGCACTGTAAATAGCAAAGAGGTCCTATTTTCCTTTATACACCAAGTACGATCTTATAGATTTGGGTCGTAGTTGTTTATACATCCTCTCAGATTCATTTCTGCCAGTCATCTGATTTTGCTCTGATGCCAATGATCTTAACAGGGTTGGTGGTAGCAAAGCCAACACTGGTGACTTAACAAAGACTGCTCGTTCAAAAGCCATACTTTGTAAAGGACGAGACCAGATTCTTCAAGGAGCAACAGTACCTCTGGTTATAAAATTTTTGAAATTCCTCCTGAACATAGGCTACATTGTTCCTATCCATGTGCTACAAATGGTGTGTCTTCATTTACCTCAAAAGCTGTGGCTCTTAGACAGACATTCTGAATAGAAGGAAAGTGGCTGCTAACTAATGTGAGTTCTATGGACAGATGGGCCCTTTACAGTCACTAGTAGTTTGGTCCATTTAACTGATGGGCAACCCCTCCAGAAGTCCAGGGACTACAAACTAAGCAGATGACTGTGTACCATTTTTTTCTTTAGAAGAACTAAGTGCTTACAAAAGTTTAGTGAGCTCACTCTTTAGAAAGTGCTGTAGTACTTTCTCAACCTCTCAAGTCACAAGTAGGAGTAAGTCATTAGTTCCTGCTGCAGATGATGGCAGAAAAATCTGGTGGTTGCTGGACTTTATAGGAGACTTGCTCTCTCTGGTACTCGAATCTGGACTTTCCATTAGCCAAAGATGCCAAAAAGTTTCTGGAGAAAAATCCGGAGAAACAAAATGGTCATTTGAATTTCACCACAGATAACAAGCAAACCTCATGTAAATGAAAGAGTTATCAGAGGAATCTCAGAAGTTCCAGTCTGCTGTGGAGAAATCTCAGAGAAGTCTCAACTGTTCCAACTCCTAAGTGCTCTTACATCCTGCAGACCTTCTTCAATTCACAAGACACTTATCTCCATTCCTGCTCCTTTTTTTCAGGGCTGCTGCAGGTTTCTGAGAGTCTCAATCTGAAGATTTAACCAGAAACCCAACAGGAGCTACTAAGGTCCCAAAAATGCAAATGCTGCAGAAACATTCTGCAGTTAGCTCCAAGTCTCTGACATGGGGTGCTCCTCTGTGAGGAGTTCTGTGGACTTAAGATCGTGTCTTACCCTGCCACCTGTATTGGCTTCTACACCAGAGTCCAACATCCCATAGTACACACAGGATTAACAGACCATCTTATCCATGTACATGTCCTGATATTATAGAGCCAGATCACAAACCATAGCACCCAAAGCTGCATTTACTATAGTACATATTGATAGATGACACATCAGACAAGAGATGGTACAGCTTGAAGAGAATCAACTAAACAATGGTCACCTTAGATATGTAACTGGCTAGACTGCGAGTGAGTACAGAATTCTGCAAGAGCCAAACAAATCATATTCATATTTACTATGAACTTTCTACACCAGGCATATGATTCTCCTATATATTACATTAGTAGAATAGATATTCAAGACAGAAACAAAGGAACTTCAATCAGCACTTTGACCATGATTTGATTATACAACCTGCAGGGAAAGATTGAGACTGAGGAAAAAAATATCATCATCTTAAAGGATGACACTGACTAGTTTGCAACTTCCACTGAGGCTAAGGAATTGTTTACACTGCAGAGGAAAAATATTACATTAATACATGGAAAGACAGACTGTCAAACTAGGGTTTAACACTGTAGGAAGTCATTAAAAAGTTAAAAAGCACCTTTCTTTGTTAGAAATCATTAAATAAAACTAATTAAATTAACCCATGAATATTTGCTGAGACCCCAGTCCAGGCCCAACCCAAAGCAAGACAGGCAGTTATTTAATCTCTGTATGTTTATTTCCTCCCTTGGAAAGTGGGAACAGGATACTTTGATCATTTAACTGTTGTGCCCATGAAATAAGAACATGTACAGTAAGCACTGAGCCAGCACTGGCACGAGGGATCTGCTCAGTAAGTCACAGCTCTTACTGTTGTTGTATTTGATCCTGGCCTACCTAGAAGTTACTTGCCCGGGGATCTAGTTTACCTGATCACAGTCAACACCAAATACATAAACAGAAAGATGGCTGAGGTGTATCACATGCCTGCATGACAGTAAAGACCTTTGCTCCCTGAGCCTATACTTATGCCTCTGACTCATGCTTCAGGCATGACTCTTCACAGTCCTCTCTTCAAGTTTACAGATCAAAATAAGTTTTAAGCACAATAACACTTGGGTGGAAGCAGCTCCACTGAAGGCCAGATTGTTAATGTCTCACCACTGTCCATATCGCAAACACGCTCAGCATGGTCGTCCCAGACAGGACTGGTCACAGGCAAATAGAAGAAAGTTCATCTTGACCAGAGAAGAAAAAACTGAGGGACAAAATGTCCACCCCAGAAGTGGGGCTTCTGGAGATAGTTTCAAATGCTCCCCTCTCCTTGGTGAACATCTGAAGGAGAGCAGGGTCACAGGAGAGTAATGACAGGGCTCACCAGGTAAAAATACAGGACACCTGCCGGGCATGGTGGCTCATGCCTCTAATCCCAGCACTCGGGAGGCAGAGGCAGGAGGATTGCTGAGTTCAAGGCTTGCCTGGGCTACATAGTGAGCTCAGAGCTAGCCTGAACTAAAAAGTAAGACCCTGTCTCAAAAAAAAAAAAAAATACAGGACACCAGCTGAATGAGGACCACGATGACGGCAATGAGTACTGTTAGGATAAATATGCAAATACTTGAAACATACTTACACTAAAAACGCACTGTTTTTTTCTTTGAAATTCAAATTTAATGGAGTGCTTTAATTTGCTAAATCTGTTAACCCTAGACATTACACAGGGAACCTCCTGAATGCAGACTGATTAAACTGACAATGAACTAGAGACAGTGAGAAAACCAGAGTGATCCAAGTGATCCCAAGCAGTCTGTATGAGCACACAGCCTGGGAAGGGTATATTCCAGAGGAAGAGGAGAGAGTCTGGGAGCCTGAATAAGAAAATCCAATGTGAAAAACATTCAGCCTAACTGTAAGGGGTGAAGAGGTCTCCTTGGGAAAATTAGCTTGTCTTGTTAACAGGATATTCAAGTCAAATAATCCAGTCTGTTTGCAGAAAGCTCACTGTACTCAGAAAGCAAGCACATGTAATCCATGGTTGGTAGAGCTGTATAATTGCCTCCATTTGTCAAGACTCTAGAAGACTCATGGAAACCAAGTGTCCATACCACGTGGTCCCAAGTATGCAACACCATCGCAGCACACATCACCCAAAATATAAATACCTCTCCCCTCTCCCTCCCTGTCTCTTCACTGTAAGCTTCTCAAAAACAGAGACGGAGCTTAATTTGTCTGTGAAATCACAATGCTAACAGTATCTGCCTACCATACAATACAGCTGGTTAACCTGTCAAGAAAGGAATTTACAGTAAGAAAATGCTAAATAGGCTTTACTGGGAATAGGCTGGAAAAGAAAAGGGGGCAAAAAAATAAAGAAATCCATTTCCATTCATTTATCTCAATAGATGAGACCTGCGTATGTGTACAAGTTTTATACAAAGCACACTTTGTGTCAATAGTAGCTGTGTGTGTATCTAGTGTAAGGAAGAAAAAGACTTTTAATTTTTGAAGGGCAGGTGAAGGAAGAGGTCTACATGTATACAACAGCATAAAAAATAAAGGATATACAGAGCTTCATATGGGCACAGATAGGCACATGCTGGGTGCCCACCTGGGACAGTCTAGAGCTTCCTCAAAAGCAGGGAGAAATACTCAGGGAGGGTTGGGACCTCAAACTTTTCTGTTCTTTAACACATTCAGATCTAAGAGGCACTCAATCCCAGAATCAGTTGTCAGTGACAGTCTCTGATGTTTTGACAAAACTATAACACAATGTCCCTATCCACTTGCCTTCCAGTGTCCACACACTGGAATGTGATGAGGCTCTCATGAGTGACACACAGAAATTAAACTGAAAAGGCCTGATTCTATTTTAGGAACATCTCCTGTATCCCTGGGAGCCCTGTGTCACAGAACTCACCTTTGTCAACATCTTTCTAACCTCCTTCTGCTTTCCTTCCCTGAGTATATCCCCAGGATCTCCTGGTCCTGCACCTGTCGCCACATCTGTTTTTCTCAGAGATTACTGAAGCACTCATGGTACAACACTTGCTTAGCATGAACAAGGCCCTGAGTTTGAGCTTCAGTGTTGAAAGAAGGGTGGAGAAGGAGGAGAGAGGAATAAAAATAATGAAAGAAAGAAAGAGAGAGAGAGAGAGAGAGAGAGAGAGAGAGAGAGAGAGAAAGAAAGAGAGAAAGAGAGAGAGAGAGAGAGAGAAAGAAAGAAAGAAAGAAAGAAAGAAAGGAAGGAAGGAAGGAAGGAAGGAAGGAAGGAAGGAAGGAAGGAAGGAAGGAAGGAAGGAAGAAAGGAAGAAAGAAAAGAAAAAAGGAAGGAAGGAAGAATTGAAGGAAGAATTGAAGGAAGAAAGACTTGTATCATAGTCCATTTTTATGGCCATGCATTTAATGATTTAATGTATATAATAAGGTGTATTCTTCAGTTCCCTATGAGTTAATCCTGGGTAAGTAAAATATTAGAATTTATTTATCTATTTTTAATTTCTAATTTTGTGTATGCTTTTATACAACTTATTAGAGAGTATATACATATAATAAAATACTAAACAAATGTCCTGGTCATTGGTGTTCCAGTTCTGAGGGCTGTATAACAAATGTCCTCACAATTTAGTGGCATAAATTAAATTTATTATGCTCACAGATTCAGAGGATTAGAACCACAGATCAGGCAGTCAGGATGCTTGACTGAGTTCCACTACTTTTTGAAGAAGTAACTCTCTGTGAACTGACCTTGAGGACCAGATGCTGGACTTATTTGGGACAGTTGAATTTATGTGGCTCACATCTGGCCTCAGCTGGGACTATTGGCCAGATGACCCACGCAGACCTCCACTGCAGTGTCACGCATGGCAGCTGGGACAGGTGCAGGTGAAGGCAGGTGAAGCGAGAGAACCAGGTAGAAACTGCATGGCCTTTTCTGCCAGAGACTCAGAAGTCACCACACAACACTTTCTCCATGTTGATTGGTCAAAGCAGATATAAACTACCCACACATACATAAGAAGAAGGAACTAGATCCTGCCCCCAGCATGCTGAGTGTCCATGCGGTCACTCTGCAAAAGAGGATGTGGGAAGGGAAGTGTTACCATCATCTGCACCAGTCTGCTCCAGTTTGCCTGTCTATTGTGAGATCTGTTCCCCACCCCTTTCTTTTCACTGCTGGTTACCAACAGGGGCAAAAGCCTAACAAACCACATTTCTCAGGCTCTTTTGTCAGACACATCCTGGCTGATTTTAAACAAAGCACATGCTGTCAAGAGATGGAGATGCTGAAGAGAGGAGCAGCTAGAATATCCCTCCATCCTCATTGGCTTAGTCACCTAAACTCTTCCCAGGGGATGGGTCTCCTTTGTGGTTCCAATTCCCTGCTATGCAACCATCACTTGTCCCAGGTTCTGGTGGGCAACTTCTCCACCCACACACCAGTTCCTACTGGCTCATGCTTTGCTAATCTGGAGTTTCATATGGGGTTGGTTATGTCCTATTAGACTTTTAGTTTTCTGATCCCTTTCTAATGAAACCTCAACATTAAATCCTTCCTTCTGGACAACCTCGTATTAGTTCAGTTTTCCTGAGTGTATAATAAATGTACGCAGACTAAGGATGCACATAAATGTTCTACTGATCAGAATGGAGGATTCAAGAAATGTGTAGCCCATTGATGTTTGAAAAAACCTGGAGTCAGCTGCTTGAGTTCCAGTGCTGGACCAGAATTTACCAAATTTACACTTTGATATCTGCTTAGCTCACACAACACTGTCCCCCACCACACATGGAGTCGTCCCTTTGGGCACTACCATCACGTTATATCATCTGCCAGTGAGTTCCAGGCCTGATTCCCTCTGGCCTGAACATCTCACCTATACCCTAAAAGAATATTCAGCACAAACAACCAAACGTAATTTGCTAAATGACAGAACAAAGGATGCTGGCAAAGCTAGGCAGTTCTGGAGCCAGGTCCATGGCAGTGCTGGCCCCTGATGTTGCACCTGGCCAGAAACAGGAAGGGGCCAGCGCGACAGGTCAGCATGAGTACCCCGCTCACAGAGCTGAGAGCTGTTCAGCTTTCTTGGCTTTAGACAGAAGCATGAAAATCATTGTGATCGGACCCTCGTCATACTAGTACATGTGGCCATCTACAGACTGAGCCCTATCCAAGTGCCAGGGAACCACTGAGGATATTCATAACCAAAAGAGAGAAGGACTTGTTGTTCTTTGAAAGAAGGATATTTTATGGCATAAGAGAAGCATAGCTTATTGCAAAAGCAAAGTAAAATTTTGCAACTGAGCCTGCCATTTATATCATCATGGAGGACAACTTCACTTTGGAGAAATGGTTTCATGACAAAGGGACAAATCTGTCATTACACTTCTAGGTGCATGTACATGATTCTCCACCCAAAGGACCTCAGCCCAAAGACTCTTTGTCTCCTTCCTACTGTAGAAGAAGAAAATTTGCCAGGCACAGCAGCACATGCCTATAATCCCAGCACCTGAGCAAGACTCTCTCAAGAAAACCAAAAGAAAAAAAATTGATTGTGGATTTTGACAGCATATCTTTAAAGTAATCAAAGGGTAATTAAATGTTACCCCAAGTCGTCAATAATTTAACCATACATTTTTATATCCAAACATTCTATTCAATTGAATATTATTTGAGACAAGTGGGTTACATGTTTAGATTTAGCATTCATTTAGCAGCAGAGAGATTTTTCAAGCTATTATTTTGTTGGAGGATTTGACCTGTAAATAAACCTAGGCACTATTCAAAAGCACAATTTGGGGAAATGCTATTGCAAATCCAGTACCTTGAAGTAATATTAAAGATGCTGAAAGATCAATGAAAAGGACAAAGTCTCACCACAGGCCTGCCTGCAGCTGGCTTACAGTCTTTCCTAAATCACCTTCACTCTATTTGAACTGAGTCAAACCAATAGGGCATTAAAATCCAAAATATTACTTTGAGGCTTTCAAAGACAGAGAAATAAACTGAACCAGTTCTAAGTGAAGCAAAATGTGCTTATTCTACTTAGCTAAATTTAGATTTGCATCTGAATGATATTGAGATGAACCGGACAGAAACCATCTTGTACACTGAGACAGCTACCTGCACTAAACTCTATATTCAAGCCTGTACATAGTACAAGACACTCTAAAACTATGAAACAGGTGTAAAAGGCCAACGGAGAGTTAGAGGTGAGTAACCAGCAGTTTCAGTTAATGAAGAACAATTCTACTCAATATACCTACTGTATACAATGCACTTCTCCAGACTCTGTGCAGAAAGCGTAGAGAAACAAGGTTCAGCTGCCCTCCCAGGGGCCCACAGTTGTGTCGTGCTGTCAGATACATATATTAATAATGATGCAAGACTTAGTGGTGACATGTGCCAGTGAGAATACAGAGTGCTACAGAAGAAAGCAGGAAGGGAAAATGTGTCCTCCACTTGAAGGACATAGGAAGACTCTTCACAGGTGAGATTCCGATGGACCTTATAGAACGGCTAGCACTTTGACAGAGCTGGGGCAGGGCTACCCCTGATCAAAGGAAGAGCTTGGACGAAGCTAAGGAGACCTGTCAAGCATGCACACGCAGTACACAAATGAGCTGGAGAGGAGGAGGCAGGAGACAGCAGCACAGAGGGCAGGAGGCTGCAGAGGCTGGTGAGAGGCAAGGGGCAATGGCCAGGTACTTCGGAGGAGGAAACAAGACTTCATCCTGCGTGCAATAACGAGCCATCAAAGGTTTCCAAGGAGGCAGATGCGACTCGATCTCTGATTTAAAAGACAACTCAGTAATTTGACTAACGTTCTTCAAATCCATATTCCTGAGAAAATTCTGCAAAAATCATCAGGGAAACAACTCTTTCTATCACACTAGCCCTGAAAGCTCCTATTCTCACTCTGTTTTTAAAACCTCCTTGTGAAAACAAGTGTCTTATTCTCCAAGTCGCTGCCCTGACTGTTTGTTCCTTATGGACGCCGGGCACCCCATGTGCTGCCACATCTGCCTGCCCAGCGATGAGCTGCGGCCACAAGAGCAAACCTGGAGAGTCTGCTGAAGACCCACCAGCAAGTCCCTGGGCCACAGAATGGAGCCTATTTTCTACAGACAGACACGGCAATGAGGGCCAAAAGTACACATGTTGATAAGGAAGCAGAGCATCTCTGTCCCCTAAAAGCTCCTCTCAAGGTGATGTTATTTCAGAGCATCTCTACCCACAACCTCAGAAGTCAAATGCTCCCCCTTGGTCCTGTAAGTATGGACTGAATTTGTAAGGGAAGTCCCTTCTTGCTCTACACTTACATGTCCGGGTATGAGACCTTCAGTACCTCGGGTGAGAATTTTAATACCTTATATACCATAAGTTAAAAAGAATTCAGTATCTGGGCCGGAGGGTTAGCTCAGTGGTTCCAGCACCTGCCTCGCAAGCGCAAGGTCCTGAGTTCGATCCCCGATAACCACATACAATGCTGGACGTGGAGACTCATGCCCACCAACAATCAATACCGCATACCACAGTGCTGGGCGTGGTGGCTCACACCTGTCATCCCAGCACTCGGGAGGCAGAGGCAGGAGGATTGCTGAGTTTGAGGCTTGCCTGGACTCCATAGTTAGCTCAGAGCCAGCCTGAACTACAAAGCAAGACCCTGTCTCAAAAAAAAAAAAAAAATCAGTATCTTTTTTTCTTATAGACAAAGAAAAAAGAATTAGATTAAAATTCCAGTTGAGTTGAGAACATGAACAAGAATGGAAAGCAAAAAGAAACCAGCAAAGATAAGGTCAGACCACACCACGGCATCCCACCAACCTATCACTTTTAAATTGGCTATTTTCTCAGGGTTCTGCCATTTTCTGCTGCAGCAACAAGTCAGCCACTTTGCACGTTCACCTTGGGGGAAGAGCCACAGTCAATAGCACAGCTAGTATTTGTAGAGGAAGGCAAGATATGGGAAGTACGGCATGTAGAACAAGTAAAGTGTGTGACACAAGTGTGTATATAACACATATGTGCGTGTGTGTATACCCACTGATGCACAAACTCAAAAGAGACAGAGACAGAGACAGACAGACAGACCTCAACCTCAAAAGTACTTCTGAGTTGTCTCTCAGTGGAAATTAAAGACCAGTGTGTCCAATGGACTCACTGACACCTCACTGATACCCTTCCGTTGGGCTGCACGGCAAAGGCTAGCCAAGCAGCAGTGTCACCACCTTAAAGCCTCATCACAGGGCCAGCCTCCTACTCCCTCTACAGCCCTGTCTCCCTGCGGAAGGAAGAGGTACAGCCCCCACAGGGAGAGACCCGGGGGCTGGCACTGTCTCTTCCACAGACACTTCCCACCTGGGGTGACTTTTCAAGACAACATCCAGTTCAGTCATCTCTTTTTTGTTATTTTAATAGTTTATATTTCAAATTTACAAATAAAATTATATGTATTTATTGTGTGTAACATGCTGTTTTGAAGTATAGACACTGGGATGACTAATTCCAGCTAATGAATGTATGTATTACCAGGGCAGGTATCGTTTTAGTGATGAGAACACTTAAAATATCTACATTTCCCATTCTACAAGAATACAATATAGTATGAACTACAGTAATCATGTTCACAATAAAACTTTTGAATTTATTCTTCTCATTTAACCAAAATTATGTATTTCCACCCCCAACCACTCAGCAGCTGATAACCACAATTCTTTCCACTTCTGCAGGATCAAGATGTTTAGGTTCTACATATGAGTGAAAGCATGAAGTATTTATCTTTTGGTTCACAGCTTATTTTGTCTAATGCACATTCTGCCAGTTTTGTTTTGTTTTGTTTTGTTTGAGACAGGTTCTTGCTTTGTAGTTCAGGCTGGCCCTGAGCTCATTATGTAGCCCAGGCGAGCCTCGAACTCAGCAATCCTCCTGCCTCTGCCTCTACCTCCCAATTACAGAGGTGAGCCACCACACCCGGTCATTCAGCCTGTTTTAAATGAGGGCTAGGGGATAGCTCAGTGGTAGAACACTTGCCTAGCATGCTCAAGGCCCTGGGTTCAATCTCCTGTACTGCAATCAATCAGTCACTGACTCCTGTTACTTGTGACAATATGAACAACTGTACATACATACACACATGCTCAAACAAATAAGGAAATTCCATCATTATGTAATAACATGGAAAACTTTCTTGGTGATGATCCAGGCTCTGTGGATACCGATCTACAGCAAAGTCCTACATTCTAAACCTTCACAGTACTATACAGTACTACACAGGGTAACCTTCCACTGGGGTAAAAAGGGGAGATGTGAAAATCTAGATTAACAAATTACTACCACTGAATAGCATTTCACAAGAATCTATTGAGTCTAGAAATGCTATGTTCAATGTGGAAACTATCAGGCACATGTAACTATTTAAATTAAAATGTTTTAATTAATTTAAATTCTCTAGTCTCACTAGAGATATGTAGCTGGTGGCTGCTGCATTGGTGTGCAAAAATATAGAACATTTCCATCATGGCAGAGATTCTACTAGACAAGGTTGGTTTCTGGGTTATTAGAAAGAGGTCTATTTGCATCTTAGTTTGGGAATAAAAGGTAGTGATTGTGATAAAGTGAAAAGGACAGTAATTCTGATAAATCCTAGGCTCAGCTTTACTAATAAGGGCCTAATAATGGCAAGTCAATTTGTTTTTGTTTTTGTTTTTTAAAGAACATGGAATTGGACAGCAATCCCTAAAGATTCCCTATCACAGTAGGAAGAGGTTTTCCTTTCTTCAGCTGCACAACACAATGATACTACCAGTGACAGTCATAAAACAAATAATACATTTAAAATATACTTAAAATTACTATTTGTGGCAAGATGCTAAGCCAAAGTTAGGCGTTACTTTCATAGGTTAAAACATCCAGGGCACACAGTGTTGGAGAGCTTCCCCTTCCTCCTTTATCCCTATGAAAGTCTCTGCTCACAGGAGCCCAGGATATGGCACTGGTGTGAGAGCTTCCACCATCTCTCCTCATGGCTGCAACATTTTGAGTGGCCTGTTTGTTGCCTATGCTAGGCAAACCTAGATCATTTTCCTCCTCCTCCTCCTCCTCCTCCTCCTGCTCCTTTTTTCTATCCTTTTGCTTCTCCTCCTCCTCCTCTGCCTCTACAAGCACCACCACCATCATCCATCACCAACACAACCACAATGAGAAGAGTCAGTTAGTTTAAAGTCATCCATAAAATATTCCCTTGGAGTTCCTGCTTGGCTTTGAAGGGAGAGAAAGACAGTTACAAAAGCATTGTTTACTGAAGTTCTGATATATTCAGAGCACTTTATTTGGTCCATGGGAATCAGTTTTCAAAAGAAGAGGAAAAAGTGCTAGCAAAGAAGAGGAGGAGAAGGAATAAATCACACACATTTGGAGAATCTTGAAAAATACTTAAGGATTCTTCAAATACATCAGCTAGTGTAAATTATGGTAGCCTGAGCTCAATAAATACTTGAGTCTAAAATGAGGCTGTATAACAAGGAGAATCCGGTGGATTCTTCAGAAAGATTGTCTAGGGAAGTTCAAAACTGAGCAAGAATTTGAAAGAAATGATAGGCATGGCAGGGCCAATAAGGAGAGAAGCCTTTCCAAGAAGGGAAGTGATAACACTGGAAGGCCTAGAGACAGGGGAAAGAAGAGTTCAGAAAGATGAGCACCCAGCCTTCTTGAGAAGCAATGCAGAGGCTAGCAGGCAAGCAGCTGCTGGGGTGAGGCCCAGGAGAGATCGGAGGAAGGTCAGGCAATAAAGGGCCTCATGGGGGATTTCCTTTGCTAATAAGCAGTAATGGAGAAGCACTATGGATTCTTGAGCAGAGGAAAACAGTGTTTAATGAAGACAATTTCAGCAGCTGTGTGGAGGATGGGAAGCCAGCTAGAGGCCTGCTCTAAGCAGGAATCACAGAAATGGAAATGAGGATCAGGGTGAAACATACAGAGAAAGAACTGCCAGAAAGGGCTGTAGACAGGAAGTGAGGACTCCACGTAAGGGAGATAGTGAAAACAGGATCCAGGAAACAAAAGAAATATTGGGGAAGGGTGGACATTTAAACAGAGACAAGGAACACTGGGTCTTTTTGTGCCTTTAATATTTTCCAATACTGGGAGAAGTTACCAGGAAGATTTCTCTATAAACCACTGGAAACATATTCCAAATGCTGGAAACGCACATTTCAGAGCCATCAGAACTCGTTTGCAACTGAAACCATGTGAGAAAACGACCGTTTAAAGTAGTGAGAGACTGAGGAAAGACAGAATGGGCACTGGCTTAAGCCTTGAGAAAATGGTGGCTCTCTGGAGCCCAGTGAGACACCAGTGGGCATTGGGGGCTGATCGCCTGTGACGTGAGCCTCCCCTTCCCCAGTTATGACAATCAAAAATATCTCCAGACATTTCCAAATGCCCAGTCCCCATAAAATGCCTCCAACTGAGAGGCAATGTAGAGATAATCATTAAAAAAATACACATTTGCTGAACATTTACGACATGCCAGGAGCTACTCTAAGGAGCTTATAAGTATTCACTTATTTAATTCTCAAAACAGCCTGGACATAAAAAAAGATAATTCTCAAAACAAAATTTTCAAAGAGTTGTATATTATTATTCCCAAGTAATGAATCCAACATTCAGAGGTTATATAATTTATCAAAGTTCCCATCAGTAGAAACTGGCAACACCAGGCAGTTTGGCTATAAGGCCAGTGCTTCTTATCAGAAGGCACTACTGCCTTCCTGTGGAAAACAGAAGTCATGCAAAGCACGGTGCAGGCAGGCTCCACAGAATCTGTGAGAAGCTGGGACAGAATATTAGGAGGATAAAGGAACTCTCAGAAGCATTGGCCTAAAGGACCAGGACAGTAAAACAAGGACCTCAAAAGGAGAGGCCAGGCTGCAGGAAAAGAATGAATTTTATCTTGGATTAAGATTTTAATGTGACTACCTTGAAAACAACCTTGAAGAAGTGGTGAGAAGACTGGATTTTATACTGTCAGGGAAAGTAGGAAGCACCAAGTGTGGCCAAAAATCCCCAGTGCTGGGTCTGGAACAAGAGAGAAGCTTCCAGCTAAACAAAAGAGACTAAGTATGGACATTCAGATCATAGACTGATTTTCTTAGCAAGGTGCAAGGCGACCAGCAGCTGTGAGAACTACAACAGAGTAGTCAGAGAGGTGATGAATTCAGAGCTACGCAAGGATATCCAGGATTCATAATCAAAGGCCAATAGAGACAACAGGTTCTGAAAAGAAAGAATCTAAAGAAAACCAGGTGAACTTACTTCTAGAACTTTCTTTATCTACCTTTAGTAGGATGAGTGACAAGGCAGAAAATACGACTGAAAATACATGGGTCAATAATGAGTCCCATCTGAATTACCAACTGAGAAAATGCAAAATTGTTGTGGGGGTGGAAGGGAGGAAGGAACAAGGAGCTTTTGCAGCAGAAGATGTCACACTGACAAGCCAAGGGTCGACGGTTTGGGCAAAGGGAAGGAAGCAGAATGTGATGTTGCCGGAGCCGTAATGCAGGTTTTGGGCAAGGGGCAAGCGAGGCACTGTCATTTAGGGAAGGATCACCAGAGACCCAGAAGAGGTACAGAAGAGATGAGGAAGAGGGTGCTTCTTGGGGGGCTAAGTGGTTGATCACGATGGAAACGTGCAAAGCCCCCATCAACCCCAACACATCAAAGTGTCTTTGGTGTGCACTGTGAAATTTACGTAAGAAAATGGGATAAAGAACAACACTGTCGACCATTTTAACTAAATAACTAAATAAGCACTTGTTCTATTAAAATTAGACAAAGTTCTTTCCCTCTGGGCAATCCATTTACAATGAAAAATCTAAGAACAGCTATTTCCACAGCATGAGGAGCTATGTGCATAAAATTACAGGGTTAAGAGCATTTATTTAATCAATCCACCACATCGCGTAGAAACGCAAGTCCGATCAGGAAGGCAGACAAGACTGCCTGGGGTTTCAGGAAGTCCGGGCCGTCTTCTTCCTCTGGAGTGGTTGGTGAGACCAGCAGCACGGAATGAGATGACGGAGGGCGGTGCACACGCGAGACAAAAGAGCAGGTGTGGGAGAGCTGGCAGAGGGTCTGCAGGAGCAAGTCTCAACCTGCTGCGCACCAGAACCACCTGGGCAGGGTTTCAAGTGTACCGGTGGCCAAGCAGGAAATCTGAATCATGCCCTTAGGAACATTCTATAAAGTTCCTTACACCTTCCGCAGAAAGAGCTTCCCAGTCATTTTCTCCCATTATCTCTCTGTCTCTGCCTCTGTCTCTGTCTCCCTCTCACACACACACACGTGCACACACGAGTACATGCACATATTCACACATGTGCATGGAGCTAGCTCCTTCCCGCAGCGAGCGGCAGGGTGCACGGCTTTCCCTGGCAGCAGCTTCGCCCTCCAGCTGCAGCTGGGTTTGAGCCCAGTCCACGAAGGGACCAGGCAGGAGCGGAGGAAGGTTGTCCTTGCCTCCACACCTCCCCGCTTCCCATCCCTGGTTTCAGAAACCCAAGGGGGGTCCGGACCCCATGCCTTAAATAAACCCTGTCCCTTCTCCTAGTCTGCTATGGTGATAAATGGTTTCATCAAGAGAAATATTTCCACTCATGTGCAGTGATTAGACTCAGATTTTAGCGAACTGCATTAATTTTTGTATAGAGTTAACCCTGAAAGGTCCATACTGCCAGTAGGCACCATGGTACAGATAAACTAAAGCCAGGACAAAAAAAAAAAAATGTAAAATTGGTCTACATTTGCCACTTCTATGCTTGACATTCTGTAAACTTATGTTTCATTCCTTCCCAAAATGTCTGTTTGCCACCATTTACAGGCAGAAGTAAGACAAAGGGATGTGCACAGAGCAAATATCCTCAGGCAGACAGGGCTGGATTGTGGCGGTGGCCGGGGCACCCCAGAGAGCCCGAGAGGGGCGGGCAGGCAGCGGCTGGCTGACCTCCACAGGGAGGTTACAGAAACTCCCCGGAGTCCAGACTGAACTTCCCAGGGTGGCAGAGCAGCTGTCGCTTTCTGACTGTCCCCTAGAAGTGTGCCAAAACTGCCTCAGACTCCGTCATCAGCCAGACGGC
>PVIC010004463.1:0-62650 GCA_004025085.1 Thryonomys swinderianus
AGAGGAGAGGAGAGGAGAGGAGAGGAGAGGAGAGGAGAGGAGGAGGAAGAGATGGAGGAGGAGGGGCAAAAGTAGCCTTGCTTCATGACCTCTTCCTTAAGTCCCAATTATAATTAAATTTCTGCCCTCGGATTTCTCTGAAATCCCTCTAAAACCTAAAGTCTGTTCTTGTAATGAAAAGAAATCTAAGCAAAACAATGTGTTTCTGGCCTATCTTCTCTACTATCTTTATCGGCAAACACTGTTGCTCAAAGTAAAGACACTTGACTAATCAGTGTAGCAAATTACCATAAAGAAATTTGTTCTACTCCTGCTTATGCAATCTTTAGCAAATCACTTATCTCTCGAGCCTCACTTTCTCCATCTATAGAAAGGAGCACATTACAGGCTTGTTGCAGAAATAATAATAATAATATTGACCTCCCCAGCTCCTGAACATTCAAAACCTGGTAGCTGTCATCATTCACCAAAATAAAAATTGCCACCAAGAAAGTTGAAAATGACTAGAGAAATCTATCCTGAGTAACCTTCGGTTCAACGGAAAAATCATCCCATTAAAATCCCCTTTCTAAGAAAGGCACAGTGGCAACATGCCCGTAATCTCAGCGCTTGGGAGACTGAGACAGGACGTTTGCAAGTTCAAGTACAACCTGGGCAGTTTACTAAGACCTTGTCTCAAAATAAAACATCGGAAAGGCTGGTCATGTAGATAGCAGATAGTAGAGCATCGCTAGGTTTGATCCTCAGAAACTGCAAAAAAAATAAATAAAATCCTTTTCCCTGAGCTTTACTGACAGTTGAATTTTTGTACCATTTGTTGAAGTACCATGAGGTCAATGAAATACACACATGTTCAACTCCATAAGAGAATGGCAGTAGGGCTGGGCATTTAGCTCAAGTGGCACCGTGCCAACCTTGAACACACAAGAGTCCAAGTTTGATCCCTGGTATAGCAAAAGATTTTTAAAAAGGGAGAGAGAGAGAGAGAGAGAGAGAGAGAGAGAGAGAGAGAGAGAGAGAGAGAAGGGCAATCATAGTACTCCCTGGGTAGAGGAGAGAAATTCATTACATTAGGCAGAAAGAATGACTTGAGAGACCAAGAGCAATGCAAGTACATCCAGAAAAGGAGGGAAAACAAGGAGGAGGATTATTTCTGGCACACCTAATTACTACAGAAGCTCACCTTCTAATCCTCAGGGTAATTTACACTCATATATCTGTGTGTCAAATTACTTTTTCAGATCTTAATAAAATAATCTTGAAAGTTTCAGGTTCAGACAGTGAAAATAACTTAATGTTAGCTTATAAGGCAGTTCTAAATAAAGGTTAGAACTCTTATTACAGTTGTTCGATTTAACTTTTTAACATTTCCCTTTTATATAAAATAAGAAGGGCTTCAATGACTGTGTGTAGTTACCTTCTATGATCTTAATAACTAAAACTACAGTAATGCCCTATTGTAGAAAACAACGGACAACAACATGATGTAGCAATTGTGTTTGGCACCCAGACCATTATGAATAAGCATCTCATCCTAAATGCCTCACTCCATCCTCATTCTTCGTGGCATTGCTGGCAGTGAAAATGAGACAGGAGAGATGAGGCACATGAGTCATCCCAGCTTCCTCAAGGACAAGACTTCTAAATTCTCACATAGAGCTAAATGTCCAAGTTCTATGGACTTTCTCTTTGTCACCCCTTCAAAACAGATTTAATGAGAACACCAGATAACTGAGGTCCCTTGTGAGTTCAGTCACTGTCGATTAAGCCCTCTCTGCATGAACTCCAAAGCCCAGAGACAACCTACGCCACTAGTAGCAAATCTATGGCACAGCAGGCTGTTCGGATCATTGAAAGCTCTGAAAGGTTCGCCATCTCTGACCTAGTCTCAAATTCAACTTGAGTTTTGGCACTGATTAGCTGTGTGGCCCTCAGAAAGGTACCTAATTTCTCTGTGTTTAATTCCTCCATCCACAAGACACTTACATCCTACCTTGTAGCTCTGTGATTTACTTTGTAGGGATTCAGTCAGTCAGTGCATGTGCCCCCAAGAGCAAGTTCTCAACAGTTCTTAACTGCTCTTACTATTATCTTTCAACTGCAACATTTCTTAACTATATCCAAGCACAAAGTGTAGGAGACCACTTGGCACCAGGGAGGAGAAATGAAATTCAGAAATAAATACCCAGGGCAAGAATAGCCCATCACTGGGAGAGCCGAGCTTATCTTTGGGCTGTTGTATAATTGGTTTGCACCGTCAACCTCTGCAGGCTAATGGAAGGTGCTCATCATGCAGATCAAGTGGCAGCATGTGGGTGGCCCCGCAGAAACCCATTGCCACCACTGGACAAAAAGCCTGAAGCCAAACCCTCTGTTGTCCCTACATTAGCCGGTGTTGGACATGACGCCCTGCCAACAGAGCCTAGAGTTCCGCGGGGCTGAAGGAGGAGCCACAGCCTAATGCAAGACCTGACTCTGAGGTGATTTCTGAGAAGGTTCCGAGCTACATGGTGGATGGAATTGAGAAAAGGGTTGCGAAGTGAGCCAAGTTTTCCAGGTGGAAGAACGGGATGTATGCGCCCTAGGCATGGAGTTGGGAGCTGCACCCATGGGAGAAGCCGAGAGTGCTGCTGGGAGCAGAGAGCATGGAGGCGGTGGAGCCTCAGGGAGACCAGCAAGGACCAGGGAAGGTTTCTGCCTTCTTTGCCAACTTCCAGACAAGTGAGCTCTGCTTTGTTGTCAGGTTACCTGTCTTTTAGGATTATATTTACTTTTTTTTCTTAGAAAACCTCAAATGATTACAGCTTGCACAGATTGCTTAAGTAGGTCACAAAACCAAAGAATTTTTTTCCTCTCTCCAGTAGACCCTTGAAAGCCTAGATTCCAGCAAAGCGGATGCCAGGTCTCTCATCTCCTGAAGTCTGGTATGCCATATTCCTGCCTCCCCCATTTTTGTTTCCCTCCACTCCGTTCAGGGGCTCCCTGCAGGAGCTCACTGTTCAGTGGGAGCATTTTCTCAGACAGAAAGCCAGTTCTCTGAAAGGAAGAAATCTGAGTGAGATTTCTAAAAGCTAAAGACATTCACAGACATCAGGGGATTTGACATCACTCTGGAGATAGCCACAGGGAATGAAGAATATTATGATAGGGAAAAGCAATGGCTTATAAAACCTCAAGCCCCACTAAATTCCTTATATGACAACCCACAGCTATGCTCAGTATCTCTTGCCATGGTCCAAAAGTCAGACGTGAACCTCAGTTCGATCCCAGAGCTCTGTCATCTGCAGTGCTCAGACAGAAAAAAGAAAAATGAAAATCTCTCAAAAAACATTTTTCTTCCCGTTTAAAGTTCATCCTGGGGTTGAGCAGAACTTGGGAACAAGATCCTGGGTAGGAAGCAGTTATCTTCGGGGTACAGGCACCTCCTTTTAGGCTCTTTCATAGCTACCAGTGCACACTGGACCATATTTAACATCATGGCTTCATGACACTTTGCCTAATCCCTGGTCTTTTCTCCCATCTGGGGAAACGTCATCAAGAATTTTCCCTGAGTGTCACCTTTACTGAAGAACTCAGTTAACAATTTTGTCTTCTTGGACTGTAAAATATTTTGGGACAATTATTTCAATCCAAATAGTCAATGGAACAGAAAGTCAGAGAACGAGAAAGAATTCTAAGAGATATTCTACAAATGGCTGCCATTGGTCTTTCCCTCCCCTTGCACTGTGGCTCTGCCTTTTTGCTGTGAACTTACTGATTAGTCTGTTAGGCATCCCAGATCGGGTCATAGGACTTGTGACAACATAGAAAACAAAGAAAAAAGAAGATGATTCTGGGGCTTCATACTGAAGAGAAGAAGAGAATGAAGTACAGGGTATAGACAGGGGACTCACTTTTGAATGGAAGAGAATGAGACCCCGCCATGAATGTGAAACTAAAGAGAAGATGTGAAATGTATTTTCAAAGATAAAGTAAAAACCATGAGACAAACTCATCTAGGAAGAACATATACAGGTTAGTGTAAGTATTCACATACACATACAAATGCATTTGCAGATTCAAGGCTCAGGTTTTGGGGATACTCTGGAACAGAATGAAAAAAGTAGAAACAGATCAATATAGTGTATATTGGCTGGAAAGGAAAAACGAATATTACAAGGTGTTCCAAAATCAAATAATGTTCTGTTCTTGGACAAGAGGTAACAAAAAGAAAACTGGTAGTATAATATTTCTATCACACTAACTAGACATAAAGACAAAATTTATGATTCCATGTAAGAAAATCACTATAGGATGATCAAGTCAGTTCATAAGGAAGATATAGCAATTCTCATCTTGTACAAGGCATACCTTGGTGCTCTAGTAGTGAGTATAGCTGGTTTTGATTTGTATGCAAATGAATAACAATGTCTCAGAATTAAAAAACAATAATTAATAGGACTTGAAGGAACATAGACACAATAATCAATCATAATAGGATATCTTTACACATTTTTCAATAAGGGACAATCTCAATATTAGTCATGCTATAAAAGTATTTTGAATAATATTTCACTTATTAGATTCCAGATTTCATAATACAAATCTTTAATACTAGTTTTTGGGGTTTTTTTAGAGAGGGTCTCTCTTTGTAGTTCAGGCTGATCCTGAGTGCACTATGTAGCCCAGGCAAGCCCTGAACTCAGCAATCCTTCTGCCTCTGCCTCCTGAGTGCTGGGATTATAGGTGTGAGCAACCATGCCCCCAGTCTTTAATACTGGTTTTATCTCACTTTTATACCTCCTACTTAAAATGCTCCAATCTGAAACATGAGCTCTGGTTAAACTACTTCTCATTTCTATTCCTCTCCTTAGGTTGTCTTCCCTCGCAAAAATACTCTCCGATGGATTCCCCCACCCCACCCCATGCAGTTGTGACAATGGCTGAAGCAGGACTGGCAGAATTGGACTTCTGCATCACAAAGATGGAGGAGATGGAAGGTAGGCAGGCCTCAAACACAGGGGCATCCCTTTTCGTCCACTGGAAAGTGATGCATGTTTCTAGATCTCCCATCTGGTTCAGAGTCCAGTTCATTCTAAGCAGTGGTCAAGGACTCACCCTGCATCAAGTGTGGGAATGAGAACAGGTGTGATGTACCTGTGTGAGGATGAGACACATCAGAAGCCATGATTCGCTCTCTTTCAGGAAGAAATCAGTGGTCTGTAAAGGTAAATCAACTAGGCTTTGGTGAATAAAGCACAAAAGAAATAGGGTATCTGAAATGTCAAGTTCCAACTTAACAAAAACGGAAACTGAAAATAAGATGAAGGTACCAGAGATGAATGGAGAATATATTACTAGGAAGGCAAGACATAAGTCCCAGGGAGATAAAGTAGCATCACTTTTATTATAAAGTTTAGATCTGGTATTTTGATACTACCATTTCAGTATCTTGGAACAAACTCCCGATTTTCTGCTTTCTCTGAGAAGTAAGTTGTCTCGATCCATTTTATGCTACTATAACAGAACACCACAAACCAAGTAATTTATAAATGTTAGAAATTTAGATGGTTTACAAAGAAAACTCAGGGTCAAAAGGCTGCATCTGATGGGGGCTTTCTTGCTGCATCACGGAGTGGTGAAAAGAACAGATGGTGGAAAAGAGAGAGAGAGAGAGAGAGGCTGAACTCATTCAGTTATCAGGAACTCTCTCCTACAGTAACCAATCCAATACCCAACCCCTTGATAATTGGATTAATCCATTCAGGAAAGCATAGCCCTCAAGACCTGATCACCTTAGAAATGCCACTTTTCTGCATTGTTGTATTGGGTATTAAATTTCCAACATGCAAACTTTGAGGGATATATTCAAACTATAGCATGACCTTTTATCAGCATCTAGGGAGACTTTGAACTTAAGGCATAAAAAAAGAGATGGACCACTTCCCCTTTCTCTTCTATAACTGGGATGCACCTGTAGATGGTCAATACATTTAATGGAACAACTTATGGTAAAATTAATGCTCTATCTTCAGCCCCCGCTAAGATCAAAAAAGCAAATGAGTCCATCACTTTCCTATACAATCCTGTGGTCCTGGTCCAGTTATTATTATCAACATTTTATGAAAAAATTTTGATCATTCAAAGTTAATGACAGTTGATAGTTTTAATAGGTTCAAAATTTTGTAGCCTGAAAGCTATGCTACTTGTTCATATTACTTGCTGTCTAAAACAGTAACAATAATAATATTCCCAACATGTAAAAACACCCTTAAAGAAAGTTGCAAAAACCCATGTGACAGCAAAGGAGACCATTTTCCAAATATTCAATTTCTAGAGCTTCATTTTTCCCATAAATTAGAATACTAATAGCCAGTTCATTTGAAAGTTAGAAGATAAGTTAAATATTGGTAAGACATCCAGATTTGGGCCAGAGAAACAAATGAGCTCAAGAATAAAACGTGGGGCCCTTATCCAAGAATCAGAAGTTATGCAGTGAATCATTTGGCCTGACATGATTGTGTACATGATGTCCTCACCTTACATGGTCCTTGACAAAGTGGGAGGAAGTCAGAAAGAGTCACTCAGTGCAGACTGAGGCTACCACCAGCCTGGCAGCTAGAAAAGGACTGTGGGAAAGGGTCTTAAGCTTCGTAAGGAAATCTCTGACGCAAGGCGTCTCTATTGTAAAGTATGCTGAACACTGCACTGAAATGAAACAAACAGCCCCATCAGGCACTGGTGGCCTCACTAACACTCTGGATAACAGCAGTGCTGAGGACGGGTTTCTGCACACTGCAGCTGACCAAGAGGCGCCTTCATGCTGTTCAGGAAACAGGAGACAAGACCCAGTGATAGATCCTCATGTGAGGTCTTCTGAAAAGAAGACTTAGCCCCAAACTCTGCAGTGTACAAGATTTCCTGGTCCATCAGGATTTCCAAGCAATTCAAAACCAATTCTGTTGCCGCACTTAGACAAATGAGTAGAGGCCGAGGTTAAGCTGCTTTCTCGGAGTAGTACCAGTTTTCCGTTCTCTTTAGGCCAGACTCTGTTGTTTTTCTAGTTTACACAATACGATGCTGCTTTCACAAAGGGGCAGATCATTAGAGGGTTTGCTGGAACCCCTCAAGTGCTCCATTCATTTTTAATGGGGTACTTGACATCCTGCAAAGTTCACACACATGAGGAAGAGATTGCACAGCATGAACTGGGGGGAAAATCCACTGCCTATGCCTACAGGACGTTGCTCATAATGCGAGGTGACTGGTACATGACAGATTTTATAGGCAGGCTCAGTAAATGGCTGTGCCTATCAGCATAAAACAAAACATGGTCACAACCCCAGTACCCTTGTTGCCACCAGTTGGCATCCTTTATGATTATATATGTGACATTCTTTCTAGGCCTGCCGGGGTTAGAACTGCCAAATTCAGAATGGAAATAAAACTTTGAAAATCAATGTGACTTCTCAGAAAAAGTTTCAAAAAAGTTTCATAATTGACATTTTCTTCTCAGTTACAGTATAAGACGGTGCAGTATTCAGATATCTTCCCAGCATAGTTTCATAGGATTGGTTATCAATCAAAATAAATAGGCTACTTCCTAAATATTTTGAAATCTATTTTGTAAGTTTTTAGTTTATAGTAAAGAAACCTAATACATGAAAAGTCAGATTTCCAGAAAAGATTAACTAGAAAGGGTATGCTATTTATATTTTCTTTAAGAATTCACCACATGATTTCTTAATAGCAAACCTCTGCAATGAAATGGAGAAGCCACAACTCTCAGGTGGGTTCCTGCCACCATGAGTTTTTTGGTAATTTTCTTTGGTCAACTTTTAGGGGTGAAAGAGAAGAGTTTCCTGCTCTTTCGAAGAGTGAAGCTTTCCCAGCCGCCCCTCTCTGGCTGCCAGGTTCTGCATTTGAGGCACGTCCCAGAGTCTGAAGGTAGCAGGCCACCAGTCTCTGCACTTGTTGGGAACAATCATGTTTGAGAGAAATAATTAGAAAGTCAAAACTGACCAGGTCTTTTTGTAGACAGACTTTGGACTTAAATATGTTGTAAAAGAATCTTGTTTGGAAGGAATAATTGGAACACCTTTTTGGGTGTCTACGACTTTGTATTTAGCTCACCTTTACCCTGGAGAACAAGGACTCTGGTCGTCCCACATGCTGTGATGCTTCAAGGTGGAACTGCTCCATTGCCGGTGTTTACCCTGCCTTCTGAGATTTTGTTACATTTTTGTTATTGGAGAGAGGCTGAATAAAAGTGTGGAAGGCTGGGACCTGGGGTCTTTTGTTACCCAGAGTAGCACGGATCAGGCCCAAGCTCAGTTTCTCTAAGCTATATATTATTTCACTGTGTGCTGTTGACTCACAAGAGACTAAAACCTAAATCTAGAAGTCCTAGTTACTTTCCCTTCCCCTGGTTCCCACATGCACTCTTTTAAAGAAGGGCACCGGTTGTTAGTTTTCCACAAACTTGAGTCTTCTGTCCTCAGCCTCAGGGGAATAAAACATTCTTTTCTCAGCCATTGGCCTCATTAGCATTACAGAGCCTAAATTTTCTCAGGATCCCCGAGCTCACTCTCTTCCCAGCGGAGTCTACACTCCATGGACCGAAGATGGGTACCAAGTTCCGAATCAGAAACCTGGCTCCCCCACTTATTGTCCAAGTGGCTGCTGCATTCTAGAGTTCCGGTTTTCCCATCACTAATGTGGGTAACAGCATCCAACTGATGGGAAAGAGGAAGGGTAAGTTAAACGCCGGTAAAACATCTAACCCTGGGCATGTCGTATAACAGATGCTTAACAAATGGGAACTTTAATGATGACAGCTATTATCCTGGATATTTCCTGTCTCTTTTTTCTTTTGTGTTTTTTTTCCTTGCCTGTTTTTAATATATTTTTGGTAAGCTTCAGTTGATCCAGAGTTTCTTTTAACCTGTATTTCCCTCCATCAGCTCCTCATCTTCTGCTCTTTCCTCACCAGCTGGCTCAGTGGGCCAGAATTCCCATCCTCCTCAACAGGAATGATCATTCCTTTTTCCTAAACTCCATCTGGAGCCAGACACGATTTCCATAAAACAATTGTACATCTGCATGTCATTATAGTTCAGCTCCCCTGGCCCCCGCCAGGCTGAACAGGATGCCAAACCCACAATGACTTTTAGAGAAAGGAGACCGTCAAAAAAGCCTCTTTGTGCATTTAAAATAGAATTTGATTTCTAAAACCTTCTGTGTACAGATAACTTTCAAGAATAAACCTGTGAATCTTAAGAAGCGAAGTACACAGGAGATAACAAGCAGTGCTTTCTCCCAGAGCCTGGATTCATGGTGTGGGAATACCGGGTTGAATCTGCAGATACATGGTGACTACTGGAGAGATGCACCAGTGGAACAGAGCAGTGGACACAGTGGACTGCAGCAGCTGGTGAGTTATCCAGGTTCAGACATCACCCAGGAGAGGTGACTGGCTGGTAGCCATCTTGGAGAGGGGCCAAATGAGCTCGGAACTCAGAATAGCTGTGGGCTGGTTCCATCTAGTGGCTTGTGGTGTCTTTGTAATGGTGCTGAGTTCAAGCTTACAGGATGCACATAGACTGTTATAGGGTCAAAGAATCCAATTCCAGCCTCATAGTCAGAAATTGGCCTCAACTTCAGTGGAGCTAAAGGGACAAGCTGGCTGATATTATCCACTACCCCACCGTGAAGCTGCGACTGGCTTGCTGAGATTAACTGACTTGGCTCTGGTGCTGGGGATGCAGCTCAGTGGTTCCAGCACCTGCCTTGCAAGCAACAAGGTCCCAAGTTCAATCTCTGTTCAAAAAAAAAAAAAAAAAGTGAAATTAACTCAACTCTGGACTCTCTGCCTGTGTTGCATACAAGTGACAGCAAAGATACACTTGAAGTGAATGGGTTTTTTCTTTCTTTTTCCTTTTCTTTTGTTCTCCCTGCCATTCTGGTTCTTGTTTTGTCTCCTTGATTGTTTGAACAGTTTCTAGATTTTCAGTGGGCTTTGTTGTTTTTATCCTATTATGTTGTCTGTATTTATTCATCTTTTCTTCTCACCCTGTCTTCTTCACCAGTTTCCTAAAGTTTGTCCTCCAGCCTCCTCTTCTTCTGTTTCCCTATCCCCAAATTCCTTTTAAATTTACTCCCTTAGGGGTAAAATCTCCAGGTAAAGGGCTTATTTATTGCATATGATTTTCAGATTCATTCTGGATTTTGCTATATAACTATAAATCTAGTCCATACAGTTAAAGGCAGTACAATTTGTCATTTTTAAGTTGTATTTGATGATATTGTTATTGTTGATTATATTGCTTTAGCCAAGGTGACATAATTGTACTAATTAGTTGTTCCTCCTGGTATACCAAGACTGAGATTGACTAAGTGTTTAAAAATAAGAAAAAAAATCCTGTAGGCCAGTGCCAAAGAACTGGCAGCTGGGCCAAGTAGGCAGAAATGTCTCATCCTCGATAAACTGCAGAGGAGGATCATGCAACAGGGTCAAAACCCAAAGCCAGATGCACCTGAAAGACCCTTCAGAGAACTAGTCATTTTCTAAGCGTTCTGAATACTAGCAATAAAGCTACTCACCATAAGCAATTTATAAGCATCAACCTAGAAATTAAACTTAAAAGAAAATGAAATGATACTTACACAAAATGAAACCTCTCTAGACTCAGCTCAATAAAGGCACACCCTGGGGCCAATGAGAAGGAATAATGCAAAAGTCACTCTCCTGGACTCTGACGTAGTAACAGTAGAACTAGCAAAGTGGATGAATGAGGTTCTAGAAAAAAATCAAAGCAGAAATAACTTCCCAGATAACTACAAAGATCATGGCTAGAGTGAAAGACATGCTTAATGACTCTACAGAAGAAACAGATTTTTAAAAATAGAGCAGCTAAGGAACATAATGGAAATCATGAATGCCCAGCATAGGAAAGAAATGGAAACCATGAAAGAGATATCCAGAACACTTAAAAACTCCATGGAAGATACTTGCAGCAGAATGAACTAATGTGAGGACAGAATATCAAATCTAGAACATGAGATTGTGGTGAGCAATCATGAAAAGAGAGATTTCTTAAAAATAGCAAGGGAAGGGGCTGGGGATATAGCTCAGTGATATTGTTGCTGCTTGGCAAGTGCAAGGTCCTGAGTTCAATCCCTGATACCAAAAAAAAAAAAAAAAAAAAAGCAAAGGACCATGAGAAATTAATCTAGCAGCTGCTAGATGATGCAAAGAAGAATAACATAAGATTGATTAGAGTTGATGAAAAAGCAGAAAATGGTACAAATGATATAAAAATTTTGTTTAGGGACCGGAGATTTAACTCAGTGGTTCCAGCGCTTGCCTCACAAGTGCAAGGCCCTGAGTTCAATCCCGGTAACCACATACAATGCTGGGCGTGGTGACTCATGCCCACCAGCAATCAATACCACATACCACAGTGCCGGGCGTGGTGGCTCACGCCTGTAATCCCAGAATTTGGGAGGCAGAGGCAGGAGGATTGCTGAGTTCCAGGCTTGCCTGGGCTATGTAGTGAGTGGAGGGCCAGCCTGAACTACAAAGCAAGACTGTGTCTCAAAAAAAAAAAAAAATTCTGTTTACAGAAGCAATGCCAGAAAATTTCCAATCAGGAAAAAAGAATTAGAAACACTTGCTCCTCTTCAGCCTTCTCCTGCACAAGAATGGGGACAAAAATAAAGACAACTAAAATTTATTGTCTATTTTGTGCAAGAGACTGTGGTAAGCCTTTTGTGATCATGTTATTTCATTTTCATAGCTACCATTTAAAAATGAGTATTGTTATCTTGAGAAAATCAAGAGGTCAGATGACTTGAGTAAGGATTAAACCTTGTTAGTGGCAGAACCAAGATATACATCCAATCCTGTCTGATCCAGTCCTGGTACAAAATGCTCTGTAATGCGTTAAATAAAATAAAATGTATTCTTTATGTTGACTTAAACATTTCACCTAGTACTTTTGATCCTTGATAGGAAGAGAACTTTCTCTAAGTCGGGGAGAGAGAGAAGTCTAACATATTCAGTGCACAGTTGCAATACTCTTCAGTTTGCAAGAAGGCTTAAGGACCAGTCTGATCCCTTATTCATTTAGAGGTTTTCTAGAAAGGCCCTATTTGCCTGATGGGAAGTTGTTTGATTCAACTCTCATGGTTATATAGAAAGCTACAACACTGCTGACTACCATCCTTTTCTGGAACTGTGCATGGAAGAAGATATGGAAAGATGGTGACTTAATCATCTAAGCTAGAATGTAAAATATATAGAGATTAGGCCCCCAACTCAAAGAGTATATGGAGTAGAAAGAAGTGCTTTACTAAGCTGCTTGGGGTGGAGAAAGAGAACTCATCCTACAAGGGATAAACGAGTGAACAAAATAAAGAACAAAAAGATGTTCAGGCATTCTTTTTTTTTTTTTTAGTCTCAGTTTTTGCCCAATGGACTAATAAAGTGCTTGTGGAAATAATCTGCCTTGAGAAAAAGTGGGACACAAATACAAAAACAGGGAAGGTTTGTTTTCCCAAATAATGAAGATAGTATCAGATTCTGTGTCATATTATTAATGGTCTGTGAACACCAAACCTACCTTAAATATCCACATATCTAACTCTGCTGCCAATTTTGACACTGTGATTTCTCCTTACATTTAGAGAATAAGAATTCACCAATACAAAGAGTGGAAGTGGAATAATTATTTTATTAACTATTAGTACATGGTTACTACATAATGATTACATTCATCACCAGTTAGTACATGTGCATAATACACTTTAATTCTCTCTGCTTTCCTTGCCTTCTCCTTCCCTCTATCTTTTGGTCCCTTTCCCTTTTGCAAAAAGTGGGTGAAAATGAGAATTAACTTGTGTCATATAATGGTACAGATTCCCCATTATATGTGATTGTGAGACGTATATAAATTGTACCAATAAAGGATTCAATTTTTAAAAAATTCTACCTCCCTGTTTTTTATTATTTGTCTCTTTTTTTTGTAGTTTGTCCTCTATTTATCCTTTGAGTTTCTCATACTAATGTTTTAAGAATGTCTCAATTCAACATATTCATCTTACCTTTTAATAACTTGGAACATGAAGAAACAAAGACAACTGAGTTTATCTCTTGTATCAGTCAGAATGTAGTCTATGTTTTTGTCACAAGAAGCCCCTAAAATGAAGAAGTTTAAAGACAGACATCTCTCTCCCAAATAATAGGCAAGTCTATTCTGCCAAAGTAGCTGTCTTCCACTAGAGTGTTTAAGGACCCAGGTTTCTTTCCTCTTGTTTCTCTACCATCTACCACCTAAGCCATTTCACTTCATCTGTACAGTAAAGACAGGTCATGAGTGTGACCTGTTTGGCTGCAGGGGTAAGGGCCAGCCTGGATGGAAGCAGAGTACTGCTGTCCTAAAGCCAACCCCTAAAACCAGCACACACTGGTCCCACTACCATTCTTTGGCCTGGCTTCAGGGACTTGGCCTTATGCAACTGCCAGGCTGTCTGGAAAAGAGCAGTTTCTAGCTGAGTGACCATGTGTCCAGCTAAAATTCTATTACTCTGGAAAAAGGGAAAATGATATTTGAGGATTGTCTCACTGCATATCATGACTGTGGTTCCTGAGAATACCGGGAGGAAAGGACAGGTGGTTAACAAGGGTTTTCTTGTAATTTTTAAATTTGCTTCAGCCTGTCAGTCACAACTATCTGTCAAAGCCCACTGTTGTGAGCAGAAGAAACATGAGGGGAATCTAAATAGATAAGACCATTCACATAAAAGACTAATTTTTCCAGGCCCATATTTTATTATGTACTCTTCAAGCTTGATCTCTTCACATATGACAAATCCAGTTTATATTTTCTATAAACTTTCTCTCTATGTGACCTCACTGATATTTCTCTCTCTCCCTCCATCTTTCTCTCCCTGTCCCCCTAAAATCAGACTCCCATTAATTTCTACTTTTACACATCTCCTTTCTCACCCCTTTTCTAGGCATTTCCATTCTTTCTCTCCTCCATACTATCTCCTATGTTGTTTCTTGTATAATCTTTTAAAAACACAGATCTACCATTCTTCCCCCAAAATAAGAACAGGTCCTATATTCATTGTGTTCCAAAAGACTCAATAGGGCTTATTTTCAGAAGATGTCATATTTTTTATGTTCAAAATTTACATATATTCACATACAACAATCTACATTTATTCATGTACAAAAATCTGCTTTTATTCAAATACAGTCATGTCATCTTCTGGAACACTGTCCTGCCTCTCCAAATCCTGAGTTCTAGCCTGAATTTCTTGCTACTTCATTTCCTGTAGAATAATTGGCTCCAAACTCCTATGTCCAGCAATAGAGCTGTCCTTAAATGAGCACTTCCTGTCAATGCAGACTGCTCATAGTGCACTGTTATAAGACACAATGTACTGAAAATTCATACTCGGTGTATGAATATCCATTTGCTATCAGGTGCACACGTTCAGCAATCCGTCTCCAGTTCATCTGTTTATCTCTCATCCCAAAATGCCTTCTTGAGTATTTACAACAATTATAATTTATATTATGATTTCCTTTTAGTAAATATGACTGTCAGTCATATTACTTATTCATATTTAAGTATATAAAAATATTACATACATAAATATCAATACATCTGTCATGTGTTGCAGTGGATGCACTAAATGATGGAGTTTATATTATGAACATGCTGAAAAAATGTATTAAGGCTTATTTCCAATTAGATTTTATTTTTGTAGAAAGACAATATCTATATCATCTGTTTTGCTAGGCACTGGGCTAGGGCTTCAGTGGCCAAAGCAGAGAAGCCCTTCTGATGTGTAGAATTTAGTTAAAGGAGACAAAAATTAATGAATATATTATGAAGTTTGTTATAACTGAATAGACACCAAAGAACAAAGAAAATGTGGAGCAGCTTAAGAAGAACTGATACTGCTGAAGGTGGGAGCAGGATAATTGTCCAGGACTCAAGCTTGTTCTTCAGCGTAATACTCCTTAGATAAGAAATTCACAATAAAACCAACCAAGGAGCCAGGTGAGGTGATGCTACCTGTATTCCCTGTATTCAGCTACTGGGAGGCTGAAGCAGAAGGATCTCAAGTTTGAGCCCAGCTTGGACAACTTAGTGATTTAGAGAGACACTGACTCAAAATGAAAAATAAACTGGGTGGGATGTATCTCAGGGAGAAGGTCCTGCCTTCAATCTCCAGTGCTGCAAAGAAAAAAAAAATCAAAACAAGGTGGGGTATCAGCCACGGGGACCTGAGCGGAGGGGATTTCAAGAAGAGTGATCGCTGAATCTATGATCTTCACAAGAGCGACAATGGCAGCCCTCCCCACGTGCTCAAGGAACAGGAAAAGGAGATCAGTGAGGCTGGAACAAAGTGAGTGAGGACAGGTGGCGTTGTGGTCAGTAAGGGCTGTGGGAACTCTGTGCTCACTTTGAAGCACAGGGGAAGCCACTGGAGGGCTTTGAACAGTACGATCTGACCTAAGTCTTTCAAAGGACCCTGCTGTCGTATTGAGAGTGGACTGCTGGGGGTTAGGGCAGGGGGACCAAGGGAGGTCAGGCAGACAGAAGCTGCCATACCACTGCAGGCCAAGCTGATGACAGGTTCTACAAGGGCCGTAATGGTGAATGATTCTTATAATCCTGCGCCAACGGGATTTGACGTGAGTAATGACAGCAAGAGAGAAGTCAAGGGTGCCATTGGGGTTTTGGGCCTAAGAAATAGAAAAGATGAGGATGACATTAATTAAGGAGTCCAAGAATTTGGCTTTGGAGCAATAAAGCTCGAGGTGTTTAGCTAACATCAAGGTAAGAATGCCAACTGAGTTGGATATACAATTCTGGAGTTCAGGCAAGAGGTCTGGCCTGAAGATCAGATGATAACTCCAATCACGGCATATGTGCAGACACTATCGTAAGCATTTAAAACACGTGCCTCATTTATTCCTCAGAACAACACCAAGAGGTAGTAGGAAATATTATTATTTCCCATCTCACCAAGTGGGAAACTGAAGCAGAGAAAAGTTAAGTGATTTGGATAATTTATGAAAGAGTCAGAATTTGAATTCAGGCATGTAAGTTCTGAATTCATACTTTAGTCACAACACTAATGCAGTTAATAAATTTCAAAGTCTTCAGCTACAAATAAAATTTAGTTATCAGTCCAGAGATAATCAGCAAGGAAATATAATGTAGAAAAGAAAAGTTAGGAATTTGTTTAAAAGCAGTAGGGACTGAGGCAGGAGATTTAGCTCAGTGGTTCCAGTGCCTGCCTTGTAAGTGCAAGGTCCTGATTTCAATCCCAGTAACCACATACAACAATGCTGGGCGTGGTGACTCATGCCCACCAGCCATCAATACCACATACCACAGAGCCAGGCGTGGTGGCTCACGCCTGTCATCCCAGCACTCAGGAAGCAGAGACAGGAGGATTGGTGTGTTAAAGGCTTGCCTGCCTACATATAAGCTCAGAGCCAGCCTGAACTGCAAAGCAAGACCCTGTCACCAAAAAAAAAAAAAAAAAAAAAAGCAGTAGGGACTGGACTAAGGAAAGCAGGAAGAAGCACAGATGAAGTGAAACTATGTTTGGGTAAATACTGAAGTAGCAGATATTTAGGGTTTCACTAGACTTTGCTGTCTATTTTGTGTATGGCTAAATGTTTGCAGAGGAAGTGAAAAAGAAAATAAATAAGTGGGAAATATTAAAAAGAAATTAATAAGTGATCATGAAACAGAAAGAAAATAGGTGTGGGATATCTTGGAAATCTGGTGTTCTGATTGTCTATTGCTGTATAACAACCCCCCACTTTGTGGCTTTAATAAGCAACAATTTTAACTAGTACAGAAGCTCCTCAAAAAATCAACACATGAGCTGCTCTGTGTTCCAGCAGTGCCAGGCTGGATGTACATCCAAAGGACTTGTAGTCAGTAACTGAAAGAGATATCTTCACCTTCGTGTTCATTGCAACACCATTCACAACAGGCAAGACATGGATTCACACTCTGTCCACCAATAGACAATGTGCTTTACATACACAATGGAATACACTCAGCCTGAAAAGGAGGAAAATTCTGTCATTTGCAACAACACAGATGAACCTGGGCGACATTATGCCAAGCAAATAGCTCAGGCACAGAAATACAAGTACTGCATGATGGCTGCGGTTGTGCTTAAAAAAATGGAACTCACAAAAATAAGGCATAAAATGGTGGTTCCTAGGGCCTGGGGTGGAAGGAAGGGGATGTTGGTCAGCAGCTGGTAAGTTTTAGTTCCAAAGAATATTTCCCAAGGTCCGTTGCACAGAACACATTGTGTACTTAAGAATTGCTAAGAGAGTAGATTTTAGATGTCGGCCTCACCAAGAAAATGATAAATATGTAAAATGACGGATATGTTGGTTCACTGCATTTACCAATACTACAAAGTAGACATATTGGAACATCACATGGTACACTGTAGTATTCATAAGTATTATTGGTCAGTTAATAATTTTTTTTTAGAAACCCCCAGTTATTTATTTTATTCAGAAATCTGTAACTTGGACAGCATTCCGTGGGGAACCATCCCGTGCTCCCGTGACGTCAGCCATCAGCCAAGCGACTCCTCTGAGGACCCGTGTCTGACACAGTTCACTCCCAGGGCGTGCGCCGCTGGCAACCTGGCCCAGGCAGAGAGCCCTGTCTTTTTCCACGGTCAGCCCCAGATATAGTCAAGACAAGCAGTGTCAACAAGACTTGCTTGAAACTTCTTCCAGGCCGTGACTGACTCTCATCCAACGAGTGACGTTTCAGAGAATGTTGAGAAAGATTTCTCCGTTGCTGGGTTGTTTCCTTTACAATGACCAGAAGCTAGCTAACACATGTACTATTTATGTCATGCAAGTGCCTGAAATTTGCAGGGAAAGTTGTCTGAGTTTCATGGACACCCTTTGGTCATAGCTCCTCATAGGAACTGGAAAAATATTTTCATAGCAACGGAAAGAATGAGAAGAGGAAGAAAAGATGGGGACAAATCTTGTATCTCTGACAGGGAATAAGAAAATAACAGGAAAAAAAAAGAAAATAACAGAAACCAGTTTCTCCTCCATGTTCTTCTTCACGCTGACAGTGGCTCTGCTGGGGGTTTCAGAAGGCTGTCACCACGGGTGGCGGGAGGAGACTCCTCGTCAGCATTAAGCCAACTGGGAGTTTTTAACGCTGAGATCTGATTTCTAACAGGCTTTCACACTTCAACTTAGGGAAGAGGTTGGAGTGCCGGCGCTCATCTCCTCCTCTATACACCTGCCAAACGCAGGGGGGTGGCACAGCTGTCCTCAGCTGCCCTCCAGCTGCTGAGACAAGGGTGTGTCACTCCACGTGCCACTGGCCACGCAGCGTGGCTGCGCTGAGGCAGAGGACCGAGGGAACAAAGATACACACGAAGACAACCGAAAGGCGAATTTTATTTCCCTGCTTCTGTTAACTTCAGAATACAAGAGCGTGTCTGAAAGCGTCAGATGTGACTCTGTACACATTTGGATGATGACACAGTAATATTTTTGCTTATGTTTTATGATCTCTATGGTGAAAGCTCTCGGGTCCTCAGCCTGAACAAGAGGCACTGTTACCGACCAGGCCGTTGGCCAAGAGTTGAAGAACGTCTGGAACGCTCCGAGACGTGAGCTCAGCCTGAAAATCAGGCTTTTGCCTTTCCTCCTCTGCTCTCCATGGTGCCACCCCAACCGCAGGGTGCAGTGAGGCACTTGGAGAGCAAGCGCGCCTTCGCTCCAGTATAAACACTCTGGGTCCTTCTCTTCCTTCTCTCCTCCAGGCTCCGAGGGCTCCCTCCCTGCCTGCTCCTTGGTTTCTAGAGGATCTCTGCCTCCTGATGGTTCTCTGCGGGGACCCTTGCTTCCCCAAGGCTCTCACAGACTCTCCTCATCTTCAACCACTTCCCTCTTCACGGCTCATGTTCTCATTTGCCTTCTTGCTCCTGGTCTTAGACGGTCCTGGTGCCCCTTCCCGTGTGTCCCTCTGAAGGTCGGGGCACCATCCCAGACGACACGCAGTGTTATCTCTCATCCCTGCCCCTAGAATGTGTTTCTCCTTGGCTCCTGCTGAGCCCTGGCTCCCCTACACCCTTCCAGAGCCAGCTGATGTTCCCTATTCAGGAAGATAAACCCAGTTTTTCAGGCTGCATTAGGTGCCTTCACATCCATTCGCTCACTCTATTCCAGTACATTGTAGTAATTATTATTGCTATTACTAGTATTATTGTTTTTTTGTTTGCAGATTTTGATGTCTGTCTTTCCTGGGTGTCCCCTAATCATTTGTAAACATATTTGCAATAATGAGGACAGAGTGAATGAATGGATAAATTATAGCTCAACACACACACTAATTTCTTTTTCTAGTTCCAACTTGCTTCACCCTTTAGGTTGCTCACTACCCACCAAGGGAGACAGAAGTATCCATAGATAATTCTAGTATAATTTCAAAGGATGCAAGGACCCCCCCTTAAGCTCACCCAAGAATCCCACATTATCAATTAAACATTGAAGGAATGGACACATAGAGAGGACCAGTGAGAGGCCATCATGACGCAGTGACACCTAGCGTCAGAGCAGTCGCTCGGTGAAGGTTGCAGAGCTCAGAGCCACACCAGCCCTCCAGGCCCAAAGGAAGCAGCATCTTTGTGCACTGTTCACCTACCTGGTTTTACATCCACCTAATCAAGGGCATGGGAGGAACTTTGTACGATTCTCTGCTTTATTTTGCTCTACCAATACAATCATCTTTACTTGAAATATTACATCCTGGCCTTTTATTCTTCTGAACTTGGTCCACTTAAAGCCTCCAGGGTGTCCATTCCTGGATCCTCTGTGGTCCGCCGTTTTCCATGATGCCTTTTTCCCCTTTTGCCTCCCTCCCCCTACCGGTTTCTCTTCTTCACTCAGTTTCACCACCCCATTTCAGCACCTTTCCATGCTCTGTTTAGCAGTTTCTTTCATCCCATGTCCTCCTTTTGCCTCACTGTCCCTCCCCACTGGATTAGGCTATGTACGGTGTGGGGTTGTTTTTTTGCCTAGCAGTACCACCTCAGCAGCTCTTGATCTGATCCCACGGCCATACAGCCCCGCCACACAGTCACCTCTCATTTATCCTAAAATGCAATTGCCAAAAGGAACATGGTCTTTTGATCTCTGGCCTTTGTTACAGTAAGAAAAACCATTACAGCAATGCACAGCATCAGGCTCGGGGTTTCTACACCCATTTCTCTTTGCAGTTGGTCTGCATGCTAACTGGCTCAAATGATTACAGATGTAGTTTTCAAGCTTCTTGCAAGCTGCAGCACTCCCTATTCAAATAAAATCTTAATGCTCACAATTAACACTTAAAATGCTGATCCACTTCAGCTGATATGAGTGGGGACGTCCCAAGCTCCCTTTTCCTTTCAGTCCCCAAACCCTCAGGGATTCTGCTGAGTTCTAGGCTTTGAAGACTACCAGGTGACAGGACATTCTAAAACCCAAATGGAAAGGACCACATCACTGAGCCAAGCCCTACAGTGGGCCACAGAATACCCAGAAAGCAGAGTGACTATCTGGTCATGTAGCTGCAGCCTAGGAAGGACTACTAGGTTCACAGTGCACCACCCTACCAGGTGCAGTGGGCAATTGAGTTTTCTGTTGAGTTTTCTCAGCTGCTGGTGATGATAGTAGCTGCTCCTCCTTTGCGAAGAAGATGAAATGAGTTCATAGAGGAGAGGCCATAGAGGAATGCTTGATCAGCCCAGAGAGGTGGTAAACGTCTGCTGCCGTTCCCTTCCCAAATCACACATTTCCAAGGGAAACCTGGGGACAAAGAGCAAGAGACCTAGGCCAGCACACTCACCTGGGTCGGCAGCCACCTCGCCACTCCTCATACGTGAGGTACATAGATTATTCCTTTGTAAACTGTATCTTGCCACGCATGAGATGGTAGCTCAGTGCTACCATCAGCTTGCACTAATAAGAGACACTGGGTTCACCCAGCAGAGTGCCTGGTTCTGCAAAGGAGTTTGTATGCCAGGTTTACTACAGATTTAGGTCAAGTGAAAGATCATACACAGTGCCCAGCTTTTCAGTGAAAACAGACTGAAGCATTAGGTTGGGCTTGTAAATCTAAGGTTAATCGGGAGCTGAACACTTCAGTTCTAGGAAATAGGTTACTAGGCACGTTTGTATATTCCTAAATCTGCCCCCTTTTTATAGCTACAAACATATGCCATTAATTTATGAGTTTCTTTCTATGGGTTTCACCAGGGTAAGCACAAATAAAAAGATTAGACATTAAACCCAGAAGGCAATTGAGAGTATGACATAAAATGTAGAAAGGTTATATACTGGGAAAAAATAATGTCAGAAGTAAAGGCGACAGAAAATTAGCTGCTAAATCTTTGGAATAATGCATTTTCACAGGTTGTTTTTAATAATCCTCACCCTATTGTACTTTAATCTGTGGTTCTCCAAGCTCAACTAAGTACCTCCCAAGGGAAGCAGGGCAAAGGCCTTTCTAAGCACTGTAAATAGGTCTTTCCAACAGTAACAACAAAGTCAAATCTTTCTTTCCCTGAGTTTGTGTTTTATTTATTACTTCTGCTCATCAAACCCATAGGGAACAAAGAGAGCAGAGATACTGACTCTCTCCTGTCTCCTTTCCCCACTGAAATTTGTAGTGAGATTGGAACTACGGTTCTTAAGACTCATCCCAAATCAGACCCTTTGGCAGCCAGCACAGGAAATATTAGGACGGCTTTGTAGCTCCTGCCCTTAGACAGACTGGAAAGAGCTGGTGATGATAGTCACAATGCCCTAGCCTCAGCTCCGAAATCACAAAAGCCCTGCAATCAAAATGTTTTCCTATATTTGGCACAAAAACACCTTTGGTTTGATCTTTTGGACGTAAAAGTCTGTATAGTTTTTTAAAATTGATTTTATGGGTACGTTTTATGTATACATTACGAACGCATTCAATATTGAGGGTTCCTACCAGTGCAGGACACATCTTGATTCTCATTTTTTCCCATTCCCCTACCCACCCTATAACTCCCTGCCCCCTGTACACAGAAGTTTTGTTTCCCTTTTCTTTCTACCATCAGTTTTTTTCTTTCCCTTCTTTCTGATCTCAGTTCCTATAATAATCCATTTTGTAGGGGAAATGTGAATGATTGTTGAGAGTGTACTGGCTCACATGCCATTAGAAATACTACACCTGTAATATATATCACTTGACCTTTCCAAACCTAGCTGGGCCCCTGTTTAGCACAAGGACAGTGTTGTGTTGTGAGGTGGGAAGAAGTCTGAGAAGAAAAGAAAAACAGTGGACTATGTGTCTCAGAGGGTGGACGGGAGCTCAGAGGGAGACAGAGGTGGCACTGTCTCAGCACGAGGAGCAGGACACCAGAGCAGAAGGTGACAAAAGTCAGCCACAAGCCATACTTCCCAACAGCCTGCTGGCACCTCCTGAGGCGGGGTAAACAGAAGAGAGGACTGGGCCACCCCAGTCCCTGCCCACCCCAGGGCCACCCCTACCCCTCCAAACTTTTCTCTCAGACCCATTCCTAAGGTTCCAGCCACATCGCTCTTCTTTCTCCCTCTTTTGCCTTCTCTCTAAACAATTCCTCCTCTGCTTCTTCCAATTCCACACTAACTGTCACTAAAGTTCACATGTAGGACACTCCAAAAGAGTAAAATGAATTGTGTTCTGATTTTTACTTTGAGGAAACTGAGTGGATCTCAATCTCTCTGATTGAGGATCAGAGTTTACTGGGGATTGAACTGAGGGCCTCACACTGAGCTACAGCCCCAGTCCTCTATTTAGCTTTGGTTTTGAGGTAGTCTCCTTAAACTGGCCAGGCTAATGTCCAACTTACCCTTCTCCTGTCTCAGCCTCCTGGGTAGCTGGGGCTCTAGGCACGTGGCACTGAACCTGGCCCTTCCAAACAACTTATTCTGAATCCACGTGATGTAGGTTCAAACTATGGTTTCAAAACTTCCAAGCTAAGTGAATACAAATAAGTTATTTCACCACCTTGTACCTCAGATACTGATAGTTGTTGAGAGGATTAAATGAGCCAGTGTTATGTGAATTACTTAGAACAGTGCCAGCTGTCCATTTAATGGGCTCCATATACCCATGATAAAAAATTAAATTTCTTTTTATTTTGATTGTTAAAAATTCTTTATGGCAAATTTCCTAAGATGGTATCCTAAGGATGGTCTCTGGTTGATAATTATTTAGTACAGGAAGACCAAAAGAAATGAAACAACAGCAAAGAAAACCCCAGCCTTGATCAAAACTTAAGCACGAAGTTACAACATGCTTTTCTGATGGTGAAGGCCATAACATTCTGGTAGTACACACTTTTGTCCCTCTCTGTCCCTTCTGTCCTCCTCTGAGAATTTGTTTTGAAACCTGAAAGACAAAATAAAAAAAGGGTAATGAAACATATGTTATACAAATTTCAAAATAAAACTACTAGCAGGAACAAATCTTGGAGAAACTGCCTCATACTGTATTCACAGTTTTATTTTCATATTACCTATAAATATTAATGTAAATGGTCTTAACTGTATGGTCCAGTTAATAATGCACTGAGAAGTTAATTCTGCATTAAATTGAAGCCAATCACTTAAGTTCTGCATGGAGAAAAGAAATCTGCACAAAGATACATCCTTCCCTGCCACCTCTCACACTGTGTGACCAGAGTCAGACCCTGGAGATGGCCTCTGACCATGCCTACGTCATGAAGGGTAAAGCCAGTCTATACTGGTATTGTGGGTCTCTCCACCAGTGGATTCATAGCCTGTAGGTGTATTCTCAGTGCCCCAACCGAGCCCATAGATGTATAGGGGAGGGGTGCTGCCACGTACCCCGTATGTTCACCCACTCCTCTCCTGTGGAATTAATAATGTTAAGGCTGATAAAACTTCTTCCCAGGGTCAGCCCTAACCCAGACAAACCCGTATCTGTCTCAGTCCAATTCACCTCCACCTTATTTTATTTTTCAAAAAGGTATTCACCAAAAAGAATGTCCGACTTAAGGAGAAAAATAAAATCACAGCTAAATGGAGGTTTAAAGCCAAAGAGACTTGAGATTGAAAAACTGCCAGTTGTTACTGCTCACTTACTCACAGGAGGGTTTACAGCCCCTGAAATCATGCCAGAGCTTTGAAAATGAAAGCTTGCAGTCAGAAAATGATGGCTCCTGACAGCAAGGATCCGTCATGTGATAGGCCGCGCGGCTTCCGTCACTGTCTTCCTTAGTCAGACAGACACTCAGGGAGCCTAACCAGTCAGAGACGTCCACAGAGGCTGTGGGCCACAGAATCCAGCTGCAGCAATTAATCATTTAATTGCTTTCGGATTCACTTTAAATGTCTTTTTAAAAGATACTAAAGAAAAACATTATTGAAAGGATATTTTAGTCTATTTAATAAAGCTCCAATATACCCTTTGTGAACTAGAAAATAAATGGGTCTCTAGCCCGAGTCTGCTCAAGGTTTTCTTGGCCAACATTCACTTAAGACTAAGGGAGGAATGACGAGTCTCTAACCCCTGGCAGGAGAAACAGCACAGATAAAAGCACTTAGGAAAGAAAGCATGGTGTAAATAAAAATGTTTGTTCATCTGTGTTTTTGGCTAAAGAACAGGATGTGTGACAGGGATGGAGGGAAAAGCCTGGAAGCCTACTAGACTACATCTCAGAGGCCTTGACTGCCAACGTGAAGAGCCTGAACTTGACACATTAGGCAACGGGGGCTCCCGAAGTTTTCTGAGCAGAGAAAAAGCACGATTAGGAAATAGCATAAACTGCGAGGTCCATCTGCCATGGTTTTAATTCTAACTAGTTCCTCATTAGCTAGCATGACCTTGGGCATACTGTGCCGCTTTTGGGAGCCTCCCAAGCTGTACAATGGAAGTCGAATCTCATTTCCAGGGCTATTGCAAACAACAGAAATAACACAGGAAGCACAGTAACCCCAGGGCTTGGCATAGAAAACGCACCTCTTAAATGGTGTTAGCTATTCCTACTGCTGTGCTCTGGGGGAGAAGGTCACGAGGGCAGGACAGAGGAAGGAGACAGAAGAGGCCTGGACTGGACAGGGAACAGGCATGGAGAGCGACAAAGAGAAGACAAGTTAGAGCACGGGGACACCACAAAGGCAGGCTCCAAGGGAAGGAGGCTCCGAGGGATAAATGTGCTCAAAATCTTTCGGTGATGACCAGACATAAGCAAGGGAGGAGAAGCCACAGGGACTCCGAGAAATGACTGAAGTAAGGACCACATAAAAGACACTTCTGTGCGCACTCCTGGGGGTCAGACTCTGGACCTTGCTCTTGCCAGGCAGGTGCAGCACCACTGAGCTACATCCCCGGCAGAGGACGCAAACTTCTGGAGGCATCCAAAACGAACACGTCAACAGATGCCACGCTGAGCCTGGGTCTCAGGGATGACTGGAGAACTAACCCTATCTGCATTCACCTTCACCACGATCCCATCTGCACCGCTAAAAGGAACAGTCTCTTAAGACTACTTCTTATGAAGAAGGACTCTCAGCGCCACAGGGTCAGGTGCCCGGGGCTGCGGTGCGGCACGGAGGTGTGTGCCTGGCCTGTCTTTTTCCCTCAGACCTGCGGCCTGGCTCACTCTCCTCATCCCCTCCCCCACAGGCAGCCCACCACAGCCGCAGGTATTTTCAATTAAGCTGCTGGCCTCTCAGTCTCTGATCCTCTCAGCACAAATAAGTGCTGACGCCCTCGGGTGGCTGTGGCCTTCCCCACAAGACCTGTGCTGTCGGAGAACAGGCAGAGAAATACCTGGCACTTCGGAACAGCGGCGCAGCAACGAATAACTCATGGCCCTGACATTTTCATTAGGCTCTACGCTAGGAGTTTCTTCAGGAAGCAGCCTTCACAATTTTGCCCTGCTCTGGTCAGAGCAGATTAATATTACTCGTACTTAGGGACCTCAGTCCCTTGGCTAGCACAGGTTTCCACCGCGTCACGGTCAGCTGTGGGTTCCGGCCCCGTCAGCGCCACAGAATTCACGAAGGAATCGATGCGCAGCTACGTCCCAACCACGTATGCACCTCCCGAGACACACAGGGAAAGTTTATAGCACATACAAATGGACTTTAATATTCCAGGATACCTTGGGATGTGCGTCTAAATTGCTAGAAGAAGCAGAAGAGCTGACAAGCCACTCTGGCTTTTTGGAGGCTGCACTGCTAGGCACCGAGGGTGCCGTCTCCACACCCCCCCCCCAGCCCTGCAGGAGTGCTCTGCCCTGAGCCCTCTCCCTGCCTTTGTAAAAAGACGACCCAGGACTTTTGGTTTTTTTATTCTCCTCTTCTTCTTTCACTAACATCATTTTGCTCTGAAAATACTGACTGTAGTGTTGACTTTATTTCATCGCTCTTCTCAGGCCAACTGTCCAAACGTCCAGCTAATGTTGTGCCATGTAACCCGGCTGGCTCCACACCAGCACTCGAGGCGTGGTGCTTTGTGGGCACTAAAAGTGCCTTGTGCTTCATAAAGGGAAGCGAGACTTGAGGAAGAGATGACGACGGAAGGCCAAAGGTGACTCAGAAGCCAACTCTTCTTGGGGGAAAAGTTCCTTTGGGATTTTTCCTAACAGTCTTTCCCCAGGGGAAGAATATTCTTCTGCAGAGTGTGAGTCTTTCCCTATATTCTAGTTGTTCTTGGCTCAGACATGTGGAAAGTAATACCCATGGTGAGCGTTTGTACATTTTTATCTTGGTGTCACATACTATTAATGATGAAAATCTAATATTCATTGAGGGCTACTATTTCTCTCTTGTCGTCACTATATGAGATAAAGTGTGATTACCATTCCCATCTAACACATGGCAAAACTAATCTTCAGAGAGTACATGACAGTTCTCCAGAGAAACAGAACCTGTAGGATATAGTATGATTGATAGGTAGATGATATATGATAGAAGATAGACAGACAGACAGATGAAGAAGGGACTTACAGATGGTGTATGTAGTTATGGATGCTGAGATGTCCCATGATACACCACCAGTAAGCTGGCATGGCAGGAAAGTCAGTAGTATGGCTCAGTCCAAGTCTAAAGGCCTCAAAACAAGGGAAGCCAAAGGTACAATTTTGAGTCCAAATCCTAAGGGGAGAGGATCAGGACTGCTGGTCCAGTCCCAGAGCCTGAAGTCTGGAGAACTTCTGATGGCCAAGGCTGGAGAAGCTCCAAAAGAGCAAATCGCTTTTCCTCTGCCTTTTCATTCAATTTGGGCTCTCAATCAATTGGATGGTGTGTACCCATGTTAGATGAGGGCAAATCTTTCTTAGTGCACTGATTTAAATGTCATTGTCTTCTAGAAAAGTCTTCACAATTGCGCCCTGAAACCACCTTATCCAGCTGTCTGGGTATCCTTTACCCCAACTCAAGATAACACTTCAAATTAACTATCACAGAGAATTGAAATAACATCCACGTTCAGGCAGCCGGAAACCATACAATGCAGAATTTCAACTCAGTTTTCTTTTATGCTAGGTTCAGATTTTAAAATCATCATAAGTCCTAAAAAATAGCACAAATTATATTCCAGTGGCACTTAAAAGGGGATTCCGCCTAATAGCCACAATTTAAAAAAAAAAAAGAAAAGAAATAGCTCCACAGCTATGAATTTGACTCTACACATTTGTGAATGTATGATGGTCTCAACTATTTTAGGAAAAAGTAGATCAACCCCAAGGTATTTATTGACTTCCTACTCTATGAAAGGTACATAGCTAATTAATCAGGGAATGGGCAAGAAGTGTCAAGAAGAGTTAGATGTGGTCCATTTCACAAGGTACCTACAGTTTAGCTAGGTAGACAAGCCATAAAATTATTCAGTGTGCACCCTTAAGACGATAGCAGAGAAGCCACTGTGAAGCTGGATGAGGTTAACTGGCAGATTAACAATACAGAATGAGAAGGCTACAGTGATCCAGATGGGGGAGTCTTTTCTCCAAACACAAAAACTCAGGGGAGACTAGGTCAGACAGATAGGACTCCAGGTAGGAACTAAAGGAGAAATGGCTGCTGACCAGGTTGCACACGGCTGGAAAGTGGAAAGGCCGCTAGGGGAGGTGAGAACTCCGGAGTGTGTAGAGAAGGGCTTAAAATGCTGGCAAATCTGACACAACAAAAACCTCTGCGTCTCTTTTCTTGTGGTCTAGAAAATTTGAATTCTGAAAAAAAAAAAAGTTAAAAAGGGGTTCCGAGGATGTAGCTCAGTGATGCCACAGCTGCCTGGCAAGCACAAAGTCCTGAGTGTGATCCCCAGTACCAAAAAAATACTTGAATTATTCAAGAGAAAATTAGGCCAGATATAATCTGATTTGTATTTCACCTCAAAAATATTTATTAAAAAACATTTTTGCCTTTAAATTAATATACCAGATTTTTAAACAAACATATCAGGTTCTGTGTGTATAAAACTGCCTATTTGCCTTTGAAATCCAATATAATCTGGCTACGTAGTTTTCATTTTATTGACACACAATAACTGTACATCTTTATGGGGTGCATTGTGATGATTCAATACATGTGTATATTGTGTAAGGTTAAATAGGGATAGTTAACATCTCTACCACCTCCTACATTTCTCATTTCTTTGAGGTGAGAGTGTTCAAAAGCCTCTTTTCTAGCTATTTTGGTATAGTACAGTGCTATTAACTACAGACACCCTACTATACAACACAGCATCGCCACTTATTGCTCCTATTACTTAAAACTTCGTCCATCTAGACTAACTTTTCCCCATCTGCCCTCTTCCTCTCCAGATTTTTTTCAATAACATGATTTAAACAAACATTCTCTAGTCGGTAAAAGTCAAGTAAATTTACATAAATGGATCTTCCAGAAGTAGAGGGTACAAAATTGTATAGAAAATCGTGTACATGATATACTTACACAATGAGAAATCCGTCCCGTTGATGGGCTGGTTTTTCTCCCCAGGGCCAAACTCTCAGCTCTGTGTTTCCCAGCACGTCCTACTCCAACTGTCCAGATCACTGGGGCATCAGTTTGCAGGTGATCCCTATGGACTCTTGGGTATTAGAGGGTCTTCAAAAAAATCACAGTTCTCCACCCAAAGTTGGTCTTAACAAGTTCAGAATGAATTTTTAAACTTAAAACCTTTGGCCTTTCTTTACCTAACATCCAGGAGATGGAGCCTAAAAACTAAGACAGGAGATTCCCAACATCAGCTCTCCATACACAAGCTTCCTTGGGGGCCTAAAAGGATATGGCATATGAAATTCACAGCAACTGAGCTACAGTGTACACTAATGGTGTATATACTACGCTGAAAATTTCCTTACATGGTTTCACTTATTGCTCATCACTAGACAGAAGGGGAACCCTGTACTATATCCACCCTAGCGGTAAAGTACGGCAAAATAAGAAAGGATCCTATACCCGAAAGCCACACAGCCAGTGACCTAGAGATCAGAGCAGGGCTTCTTGGCTCCAAAGTCTTCCATGATCCATGGTACTGTGTTTGAATGGAATACAGAATGAATGTGACAGTGAAAACGTACTGGTTCACTGATGTTCACTGGACTGTGTCCTCGTGAAGCCCACACGTTCAAGTCCTAACCTCTAATGTTACTCTATTGGAAGATACTGCGGTTAAATACATGGAAGGGTAAGACCCAAATCCAGTAAGACTTATTTGCATATAAGAAAAGGAAGAGACAGGGGCACTGGTGACAGAGAAAAGAGCTGGTGAGGATATAGCAAGAAGGTAGCCCAGCTGTAAGCCCGGAAGAGAGGCTTCAGGAGAAAACAAATCCACCAACATCTTGTTCCTGAGCCTCCAGCCTCCAGAACCATCAGAAATCAATTTCTATTGTTCAGTCTGTGATTTGTCACGGAAACCCTAGTGAAATGAGGCACACCGTTTCAGCTCTTTCACATATAACTTCCCTGCCCCCACCAGACCTGTCATCGCTCTCTGATGCCTTTGATCCTCGGTGTTTTAAACGACTTGAAGTCTAGAGCAGAAGGTTTCTGAACACTGGGCTATGCCCCTCAGATGTCACAGAGCCCTGCTGGAAAGCTCAGTTCTAGCACAGCCTGAAGATGATCTAAGGCAGCACATTTCAGACTCCCCAAGGCGAAGGACGTTTCCCCATCCCTTTTGCCAAGAGCTACATGGTCCTACTATTTGTGTCTGGCAGGCGGCGGCTCCAGGCACAAGCGGCTTGCCACAAAAGTGGAACATCCTGCCCAATAGTATTCTCTCATCAGATGCTCGGATGGCTCAGCAATGTTTAACACTCTCTTTCAGAGTGGGAGTGGGGAGAGCCCTGATAGTATTTGTCAGTTTGCATGATATAATATCTCCCATTATGACTGACTCTGAGCTACCAGTATAGAGTTTCTGAGCCTCAGGAATGAGAAGAAAAGCTCTCAACTCCCTTTAGCCCGTATCACCCACCTCTAGCCCATCATTGTAACAAAGGGCAATGTTAGCAAGTTTCTAAAGATGTTGTAGATTTCTGCGCTTAACCTCTTTGTGGAAGACAGATCACACGTTGCACAACCCTGACCTAAATGCCTTATGGTCAGGAGACCCCCAAAGAGGCCCCCAACCTCCACTAGCTCACTATCTTATTAGAGTGAATTCTAGACTCACAAAATTAGGACAACATTTCCAGAAAAGACTCACTTACTCACAGTTAGCCATGTTGAGTGGCACAGGCTCTGCTCTTCTCCTCTCTCTTTCTTCCTTTTTGTCCTCAGTCTGTATTATCTCAAAGGCCTTCTATCTCTTCTTTTACTTTCCCCTTTCCTAAAGGATTATTATTCCCTTTCCTTCTTCTCTCTACAACAACATCGTTGAGCATAAACTTTCCAACAATCCACTTTCTTTCTCCAACAACTTGGCTTCATTGTAGGGATGAATCCTCGTTTTTGTTATAAGGAGCAGTAAGGGGATAAACCCACTCATGCAGCTCAGGAGCAAAACCTAAAGCAGCCTTTAAGTGCCTGGGGATTAAAGGCAGATAATGGACAGTTACTTTAGCACACTTTATCCTGGCTTTCCCAGAACCACTTCAGCTTTGTTCTTTCTTTTTGCAAACACAGAGCAAGCCATCAGCTAAATAGCCAAAGCCTGTGGCACACAGAAAAAGGAGCAACAGCAACTGGAATGGGAGTGACCATCGCTGACATCCAGACAAGGAGTCAGGAGGGCTGACCTTGGGAGTTTGCCATGACAATAGCAACAAAAACAGAGACAAAAGCTATAAAGTCATATTTTGAAATAAAACCAACAAGATCAGACCACTGATTAGAGGGAGAACAGCAAGGGCAAGGGTTTTGAATGCTGACTGCAGCCGATGAGTCATTCTGGATTCGGCTCCAATTGAGTTACTCAAATGAAAAAAGGCCTTGGGTGGCTCCCTGCCCGCTGAACACAGAACAAAGTCTAAATTCCTAGTTAAGGACTGCCACACTTCCCCTCCATCTCATCACCAAGCTTGGACGAATTCACTTGTCCAATAAACATTTACTGAACAGGTACTATGTATTTTTCTGGATCCAGGAAGCAAAATAGAGAAAGGGCACAGTTCCTGACTTTGAGGAGTTTAAAATCTACAGGCAGCAACCTTCAAATAAATCCGCACACGCGTGCCCTCTCGCCATCACAGGACTCTCTGCTGTTGACTAAGTGCCCACTATGAAGCAGAGGCTGCTCTGGCCCTGGGACCCAGTCCAGACCTGCGGATGCATTGATCTGGGATTGTTTGCACAGAGTGCTGAGGCCATGCAGGACCACAGAAGGGAGAGGCTGAAAATGGAGATGATAGTCGACTCCAGACTCCTGGAGTCGTGCCTGTATATTAAGGGTTCGGCACTGGGAGAAGAGCCAGAAGTGGCCAGAGGAGTAACTAGGGAGGAAAGAGAAAAAAACAGGAACAAAGGAGACTCTGAACAGTGCTCAGTGCAGAAGAGGAGCAAGGAGAGAAAGGCCTGAGCCAGGCACCAAAGCCACACGTTTCTGCTGCTAGATGGCAAAGATGAATGCACAGATTGACAGAAGAAAAATGAAAGATGCATCACGGAGCAAGGAGCGCTTCCTAAAAGGACCCTGGAGCACAAATAGGGAAAGTGCAGGGGAGGGGGAGGGGAGGAAAGGTTGGCTCAGGGGGACAGAGGGACATTTTTCTCCAAAGCTAGACAGGAAAGGCTAAACCAACATAGGAGATGGAGGGCTCCACGGGCCCCCGTGGAGGGTCTGCTGTCCAACTGCCCCATGTTTGAACTTCAGCTCTGCTGTTTATTTCATGCTATATCAACCAAGATACTCCAGCCGTCTGATCCTTAGCTTCCTCACTACAAAGTGCCTTTCTCAGAGGGATGTTATGAGGATAAAGAGAAAATACATGTGCAGCCACCCGTGCCACGCCTTCCAGCCTCAGATGCATCTGAGGTCGCATGAGTATGTTCTGCTGACCTTTGCCCTCTGTGCACTCCGCAGTGCACTGTGAAGTGTCCTCGAAAGGCATTCCGTGTGCTCCGGACATCACCACCCTCTGCTGAGCCTCAAATGCTGCAGCTGAGGTCCCGGGACAAACAAGATGACAAATCCAAGCAGTGCCATCAAGTACCATATAGTTGTTTTTTTGTTGTTTTTTTTTTTTTTGAGACAGGGTCTCACTTTGTAGTTCAGGCTGGCCCTGAGCTCACTATGGTGCCCAGGCAAGCCGCCGTGAACTCAGCAATCCTCCTGTCTCTACCTCCCGAGTGCTGGGATGACAGACGTGAGCCACCATGTCCAGCAAGTACCACATAGTTTTACTGGAGCGCGTGCACACACACACCAGTACAGGTCTTGTGAGCACCTGCTTTGAGACCTGAGTGACATGCTCCATGATATCCCAAATATTTTCCCCTGCTCCTCCCATGACAAGTTTTTAGCAAGACCTGTATCCTTCGTACCAACACACTTTTGGCAGGACTACCCTGTTACCTCTGCCAGGCACCTTCTGATTCAGTATATACCAATCCCAGTCTAGGCTGAAAAAGACCCTGGCAGAGGGCCGGACATAATACAAGTGACTGCCTTTCCCTTGCCCAGCATCATGACTGTGTTTACATCTCTGAACTGGAACGCCCCTTTTTCCATCTTCACGACATCTGGATTTTACCCACCTGCACAAAGACTAGGTTACACTGTGGGTTGGTGAGCTGGTCACTGTTCACAGCAAAAGTCTGATTGAGGAATATAGCTCGATGGTTCCTGCACCTGCCACACAGAAGCCCGATAGGTGGTACTTGCTTGTTGCCGTGCTGTGAACGCTCTCCTTGTGGCCAGTTTCAACAGGCTGACGTGACACCAGCCACCTGGCAAACATTCCTGAAAATGTAACCGTCGGCTCCCATAAGCTGGTGTGAGATCTCTTCACTCAGCAGGTTACCTGGGAGTCTAAGCAATATCATAGTAAAGGAGCTTTATGTCCATTCGATAAAGCCCGTTGAATGTCCAGCACCTACTCTGAGAAAACAACAGCTTATTCCAACTGTACCGCAGTGGGAATGAGCTACCCAGGCAGCAAGTCTCCCTTAGAGATCTCTGTTCTTTTCATGTGACTTGGGAAAGAATTATATTTAAATGACATTTTGTCATTTGAGGGAAACAGACACACCCTGACGGGTGAAATCTTAGGGATGATCACTGAACAAAAACACTGTCACCAAGTAAGTAAATAGTGACAAGTTTATAAGATGCTGTTGGCAGTAGCTGGATTTCTCAGTGCTGAACACTTGAGTTGGGCATGGTGGGAGCGGCTGGTTAGCCATTTGTCAGGCAAAGTCAAAACAGCCCTCCAGCTACAGCACAGACGGCAGACTGCAGCTCATCACCATTTTATTTATGACTCTTAATTAGCAAGGAAAAAAAGGAGGGAAGAAGTTCCCAGCTTGGGATATACATCTTACACAAATATATTTTGCCCAGAAGTTATTTTTGTCAAATTAGATTAAATCCCCACAACTGTGAGTAGTAGGTATTATAGATACACGTTATCAATAAGAAACTACATCCTAGAAGGGAAATTTAATTATCTTAATTTTACCAATGAAAGTTCAGAGAGGCCAGATAGTTTTCCCAAGATAACACAGCTGAAGAATAAAGAGGCAGGACTTGAACCAGTCTTCAGAGTCTAATGCAGAGACTTTTTCAACCATATCGTGGTTGGCTGTCCCTTGGACGTCATGGGGACAGCTTGTGGACACTGACTCGGATGAAGAGAGGTGGCTCCCAGACTGATTACACTGCGAGCAAACTTCTTTTTTTTTTTTATTTTTTTTTATTTTTTATTTTTTTTTTTTTGAGACAGGGTCTCGCTTTGTAGTTCAGGCTGGCCCTGAGCTCACTATGTAGCCCAGGCAAGCCACCGCAAACTCAGCAATCCTCCTGTCTCTGCCTCCCGAGTGCTGGGATCACAGGCGTGAGCCACCACGCTCGGCACTGTGGTATGTGGTATTGATGGCTGGTGGGCGTGAGTCACCACGCCCAGCATTCTATGTGTTTACCGGGATCGAACTCAGGACCTTGCGCTTGCGAGGCCGGCGCCAGAACCACTGAGCTAAATCTCCGGCCCCGCGAGCAAACTTCTTACTCTTACCTCCGTAATCGTATTTTTTAGGGAGGGGGTAATTGCTGAGTGAGTGAGGAACACAAGATGACTGAGAATCTGGGTTCTTACACTGTGACCAACAAAGTCTAGTCAGGTCCAGGACGGGGAAGAAGGCCCAGGCCCTCAGAGCTGACTCCACGGTGTGAGGAAGGGCTCTCCGCTGCAGGCAGCCCTGTGTGAGGCCCGGGGAGCCTCGGCGGCACAGGCAGCCAAGCGGCTGGAAACACAGCCCGTCCCCAACCTGCGCCACCCATTCATTTACGTATGGCATGTGAGAAGCTTTGCGAGTGATCACTTCTGATCGCTGATCTGGGAGAAAGAAACTGACATTTGCATAATATAGAAAAAAAACCGTAAGAACATAACTCATCTTTGTTACAGGTTTGTGTTTTTTTAAAATTTCTGTGACCTCCAAAGGAGAAGATGCTTACATTTCCTCTCCTGCCTGGTTAAAGACTACAGCCTGTGCACCCTGCAAGGAGCGGTGGTGGGCGCTCTGCAGGTCCCCGGTGTTTCTGGATCGTGTCCTCCTCTCCCCGGGACTGCACGTCTCCAGCTCCTGAGGTCAGGTGAGGCCACGGGACTGGCTTGGGCTAATGAACCAGCAGATACGCTGCACGCTGGTCCTGAGTGGCAGACTTAGCGGAGAGTTCGAGCACAGCGGCCCGTGCCCCCTCCCGTCCCGCGGTGACCCAGCGGCACCCTGAGTGACAGCCGGTCTGTACATTGACGCTCACTGACAGACTGTCCGGCGATAGAGCCCTGGAGCTTCTCTGCCAAGCGGAATTTCCACCGCGCTGTGGACACTGATGTGACCGCAGTGTAATTTCACCCATCCTAATAGAAGAGCAGAGGGGAGGAGAGAAGGTGAACCAGGAGAAGAAGGAGCATGAGGTCAGGGGCTGGAACCGCCCTGACATTCTGAAGCCTGTGGGAAGCCAAGGACTCTGCTTCCTGAAATATCAGAGTCTAGGCTGTTGTTCTTCCTGAAACAGGCAAGGGAAGATTCAAGTTGAAAAGTGGTCAAATGAGATGGCCCCTCAGGTTTCCAGGAGATGAGTCGGAAAGATCCAGCTTCCTTGGAACTTAATGAGAACTCTCTTGAGCCGAATAGGGAATTGAGATTAGTCAAATCAACAAACATCTACTGTGGCCTTATTGCTGAGCAGTGGGCCCCCCTTTTCCCAGAGGGATGTATTCTGAGACCCTCACTAGATGCCTGCAACCAGCAATCATCCCAGGCCCTGTGCACCAGCACTGTGTCAACACCACAGTCGGTCTGTGAACTAAAATAACTACTATGTGACAAGGATGAATAGAGTACGTAGCCTAGATAGGATCAAGGGAGGCAACGCAAGACTTCATCACACTCTTCAAAGTGATGAGCGACTTAAAGCCTACACATCATTTACTTCTAGAATTGTCTATTGAATATTTTCTGGCCATGCTTGACCACAGGTCACTGAAACCACTGGACATGAAGCCACGGATAAAGGCTCCACTGTATCGGACACTGCAAGAAAAGTCTACGGAGATAGGACCCCCTGCTTTCTTTCAAGAATCTTATAATGTACTTGTCAGTTCAACATGAGACATCAAATAATAAAATTTTTAAATAAAAACTTCAAGTAATGATAAATGCTATATCACAAAGCAGCTCAAGTAGTGATCAAATTCATCTTCTACAGAGATTCCTACTGAAGGGACTCCGTGGCTTCAAACCTCAGTGTAACTTGTTCTCCGTTTCACCCGAGAGTAACTGTTACTGTATTCTGAGCCTGAGGATGGCTCCAGGAGGAAGAGCTGGAGTGGAAGCCCCAGCTGTTTGGAGAGTCCTCAAGCTCCGGTGGACAAATTGGAAATAGCCAGAACTCAATACGCTACCGCCTGGCGTCTGCATATTTTTTGCCACATGCCCTCAGTGTAACAGAGAAAGGTCTAGAGCGAGACTAAGAGCAAGGTCAGGAAAGCCAGCAGCTGAGCGGCCCTCATGTCTCATGTGCCCCTTGCTCTTGCTCCAAATGGCTTGGCAGAACCAACCAGGCATGTGGCCAACTCCCTGGGCAGCAGGCGAGGAGCCCACTGCTACATCCCCCGTGGCGCCTAGAGAAGCCTGCGGGGGCAGCATTTGAGAATCTGTCTTTGCATTAGAGGGTACGTGTTGAGACCTCACTAAGGAAGATTTGGTTATAACAAGGAAACTAGAATCTAATTCAAATCCTGCCTTAATCCGGCCTGAACGAACCTGTAAAAACCGCATGTCTTCATGGTTCACATGGAGGACCTGTACACCTCCCTTCAAGTTTCTGGGATCAATGAGGATTGTACACAAGTTACCACCCGTAAGTATGTTTTATTAAGAGAATATGACTGAACGTACAACTGAAGGCCCACAAATAAGAGGTTAAGTATTCATCTCTCCCTAGAGTCTGAGAAACCACTGGGGTAGCAATACTTGGACATCGCGAGATCCACCGTCACTGAGCGTGAGAGAGCACTGTTGCCTAGGGAAAATAATATCAGTCATTGCCAACCACATCCACTGCCCTCCTGAACAGAAGGGCAGGCCAAGGCCGGCCAATCACAGACTGGCTTGTTTCCTGGAGGTGCTGGTCTCCAAAGCTCCCCCAGACCAACGGGAACGGTGTGGTTAACTGAACCAGTACGGCTCCTTCTTTCCTCTCTCTCTCTCTTCTTCCTCTCTTGGTCCAGGAAACACGGTCATCATGCTGTTGGGGAGACTGACTCTAGAAATAGGAAAGGTGTATACAGAGCTCACGTGCCATATACGAAAGCTATTGGCCAGAGGGTCCGAGTCCATATTAAACTGAAGAAATAAGCTAATGAAGAGGGCACAGAGTGGAGGATGGGCCAGACTGGTGACAACAGAGGTGAGCACAGCGGCCGGGTCTCTGTGTTGCGTAGGGTTGGAATAGAAACACCCCCAGCTGAGTCGCACTGGACTGGAAACTGTGACTGAGCCTAACTTCAGGGTCCAGCGACCTCCTGGCCACCAGTTTCCCGGGAGAGCCTCCTGTCTGTATTTCGCTAGTTAACCTCATCAGCAAGGCGACTCCCTGGCCCCCCACTCCTGGCCTCGGCCCTCTGGGCATACAGAAGCCTGTGTCCTTCCGAGGCCCGGACGCCGGTCTGCACCAGCCCTGGCTCTCCCTCCCACAAGTCACCTGGTGCTTTTCATGTTATGCACTGGACCTTAGCATGGCAGGTTATACTGTCCCTTATCTGAGAGGCTTTGATGCTGCTATTTGTTCTATGGAATATTTTTAGAACAAGATTGGTGTTAGAGAGGGGGCGGTACTGAGAATGGCTGCAGAAAAAAGAGCACAGTCCTCAGTCGAGGCTGTGTCACCTTCTCAGGGCTGCGCCAAGTGCCACACACACAAACACGCTCAAAAAATAATCATCAGTAATGCCACCTTCATCCCTCCTCCCTGTTTACAAAAGACAAGTACAGAGACTTGAAAATGAGGTCTCAGGGGATCCCTGGTAATTGAAATTCTTCCTGCCTCCCCTCCCTCAGGGAGCAAACCAGGAAACACGTAAGTGTCCCCATGTGGTCTTCATAGAAAGATGCCACAGAAGACAGTAGATTTCACGGGGGGTGGGAGGCCCTTTTCAAATCCATTTAAAACCGTCCGTGCAGCTGTTTCCTGAACTCCGCAGAAGAGCTGCGGTGCGGAAGGCGGGCTCCCCTCTCTCCCTCCGCTCCCCGCTCCCGCCTCCGCCCTCCGCCCTGGCTTCCAGGTGACGCAATGGCAGACCTCTGCGGGGCGCGGAGTCTGGAGGGCGCAGCCGCCGACCGAGTGGGCAGTGCTGCCACCTCTCGGACGCTCGGAGCCAGAACAGGACTCGGTCCCGGAAAGGGTGCATTTCCGTGATATTACGAAATGTTAACGGGCAATCTGTTCCGAAATAATTGCTCAGTGTGCTGGCCTCCTTCTCCGTTTCAGAATTTCAACGGCTTCGCAGGCAAAGCAGCACCAGCCTGTTAGTGGGACCTGCGCCGATTAAACCTAGCCCATCGCCACCCTGGCTGCACAAAAGCTCTTCTTCTCCATTAATGAAATACAGTTAATGGTATCGTTGAAAAACTCCTGTCACTCCAATTTAAGACCATTTAGGGCTTCACTTTAGAGCTGTGGGCAAATTTCAAGATATGCGTTTGTTTTAGCTGACACAATTAATAGTACCTAATCTCTGGGAGCCGCCCGAGTTTCAACGGGGAGGAAGAGAACGTTGACCAGAAACGTAGGCAGTAGCGGCAGCTTCGTGCTCCGCGCTCTTCTCTCCACATGCATGCACACGTGCGCGCGCGCACACACACACACACACACACACACAGTTTCACACACGTGCACCCCAGCTCGGCTGTGGTTATTCAGCAGTTACAGTGCCTCTCTCCCCTGTGGGTAACCTGATCTGTCCACACTGAAAATATCTAGGGTGTTCTGAAGTCGGATATACATCCCCGGGCTTTTATTGCGTGATAGCCCTTTTGAAATATTCATATTGATCATCCCAGTTCCTGCGAGGAAATAGGTTGTTTCTCTGATTCTCCCACGTATAGGTCATTGGAGCAGCTGGGTTGTCATTTTTTTAATCTCCGCATTTCCCTGTGGATAGTGAGAGGATTATTTAAATGGCAACATTAGCTGCTTTAGGCTAGATTTTCAAAGCTACACCAGGGGAGTTAAAAGCGCAAATCCTGTTATTGTTACAGGATTAATGCACAGAAGGTCCCCGAATACCACTTTAGAAATGTAGCCAAGGAACATTATTTCAATGTACTGTACGTTATTTTTAGATCTAGCTGTAGCCCAATTATCAGCTGGTGTATCAAAAATGAGACAAGACAGCTGCCTTTAATCCAAAATTCTAATGAGATTTTTTTGTGTTTGTATTTTCTTAGAAATCTGAATATTTGGAGAAAAAAGTTAAAAAAAAAAAAAAACTACCTAGCTACCTACCTGCTGGGTTGCTATAGAGGCTGATCCACAAGTACCGGTTCTGAAAAATATTGTAATACCTTGGCCCCCCACACACACACCTCAGGGTCATCAAATCATGGGGGTCTCCTGAGTACTAGAAAAGGCTACAAATCAACAAAAACATATTTGCATTTCAAGACAGTAAGTCAAGGCCCCTGCCTTGAGTCATTTCTATTTCTGCCTTTACACAATCATACATGGTTGTTCAAGAATCATAATCTGCAAAAGGTCTTCCTGTTGGTATAACGGTGCTTCCAAGTTACCCTGTAGCCATCCAACACTTATCGATTCTCTAGATCCCTGCTCTTGGGTTTTATTAAGCTGGGCTCATCTTTCCTTTCGGCCTCTGAGGATTCCTAGAGATCCCAGATGACCACAGCCCTGTCTCTAGGTCACGCCCACTCTGCTAGGCGGTAGCCCCAGAACACCTGGCCCTCTGCTAGTGAAGAGCCACTCTATACCAGTAGCTCCTCTCATGGGCCGCTGATGCCCCAGACTATTTTCCACTATTTTAAAGGGACTCAGGGATTTAAGAAGTAGCTTGGTGGTGCTGACAGATATCAAAAATCCAGCAACACTCCAGTACCCCATATAAAGTGGTAGACGTGCACATAACTGTTACACATGCCCCTATGTACTTTATGTCATGTCTAGATTACCTGGTGCAATGTAAATGCTATGTAAACAGTAAAGGGAAAAGTCTGCACATTCTCAGCACCCACTTGTTATTTATTTGTCTGTTTGTAGTATTTTCAAATAGAGGTCGATTGATTCGGATGAGGAAACTGCTGATGCTGCCTGTAAAGGACAAGCACGCTTGTTCAGCTCTTTCTGTGAGGAGTTAGGTAGGGTCCACTCCCTTCCAATAAACCTGGGGTTTCCCTGTGCCAGCAGGAACTCTCACATGGATCTCCTCCCAGCCGGCCATCGAGCACTCAGGATCTCAGAGCCGACTCAGCAAAGAAAACTGAGCCACCTCCGACTCCCCAGGAGCCCCCACCCCTGACTCAGTTCGGGAGCATTAAGTAGGTAACCTGTAGAGAGGAATTTTACAAGCAGCCCTTTGCACAGTGCTTGGGACATGTAGCCTCCCCCGAGTTAAGAAAGAAACACAAGTGATTCTTAAATTCATGTCTTATATATGGTTTTCAGTTTACCACTTTATTTCTATGAATTTTGCACAGTCTCAAGAACAGCGCGTTGACAAGCCTTGCCGATGCTTGTGGCAGGTACTTGATGCGTGTTTAATGTGGAGCCAACTCGAGTTACATGTCAGCTTCTCCTATGTATGTGTACATGGAGGTTGAGCTATAAATAAGACTGGAACAAAACATTCCATTTCAGCTTCTGGGGCATTGTTTATATCGTTGCCACAATTTTATCTGTGTTTCCTCGTCTCCAACATGGAAGTGATTCCAAACCAAGAAAATGTTCCCAAGTATATCATTTAAAATTATAAAAGTAGATCAACCAGTAATTCTAATGAGAGTTCTTATAACGATGTAAAGTATGTAATTTTTATAATGTATCTAGTATCAGTATGTCACAGTAAGTAAGTAGTTTCTCGTTTCAGAATGCTCATTTAAGAACTATTCGGATGTTTTCATACAGCCATATTTTACTGAGAATAGACCCTTACAACACATCTAGTATCTTGATTACTCTGTGTACTTGGGGGATAGGTGTATAAATGAATGAACACTGAATCCCTAAAGTTGAACTTCAGTGTTACAAGTGTCTGAACCAGACCCAGACAACTCGTTGCCCCATTGTGGTATGAATGGACTGATACTGCACTGGAGAATTGTTCTAAGGGTAGAGGGAGATGACACATGTGAAAGACCGTTAAATGGCTCCCCATGACCAGGTTTTCATGCTCTGGGTATTCTGTGTCCTTAAGCACAAACCAGGGAATAGAAAATGGCATGTCACTTCTGTGATAGTTACAAAAGACTGATTCTGTCTGTCTGGCTCATATCCTCTCACCTGTGAGATGCACAAGTGGTAAACAATTAACTTCCAATCAACAGCTCAGGAGAAACATATTTTTTACCTCAACAACCCAGGAGGAATTGAATCCTGTGAAAAGCTTTAGGAGTGAAGGTAAGGTCTCACCTAATCAAGGCAACCACAGTTGCAGGTGATGTCTTATAAAATACCACAAAAGAGAGAGGCCAGTCAAGCCATACCAAGATTCCTTACCCACAGAAACTGAGACCTAGCCAGTGCTGTTTCAAAATCAGACAGTTGTGGATAATTTGTTACATAGCAGTGAGTAACTAATACAAGGATCTACTGAAGTGGGGGTATTTTAAAGAGTGCAGTATACAAAAGCCATATTATTTTATGGAGTTGTAAATCACAGTGGGAATATTTACAGTACCAGAGTTTTACAGTCTAACAAGGAGACTCATAAAGAGTTGTCTTCACTAAGAAGAAGAGGCAACCAGTTAGTTGGTGAAAGCAATGACGGGGATGCACTTTGCTGGCAGTCTCTTTTCAAATGCTCGGGGCCATCGCTTCTCGGCCTTTTGGCTAAGATCAAGTGTAGCAAATGCTAGGGGCTAGTCTTGCATGGCATCCAGTACTAAAAAGCAGTGATAAAGGAATGTCTTCAATTATACAACTTGTGGGCCAAGGTGCAGTTATATTCATCACTGTGGAGCAGGGGTTAAAACAGCAGCAGTCTCCTGGAACCACTTCTGTAAAACACTGGGACACACGGTTGTGTAGTATGAACTCTGGCTCACAGAAATTAAATGATCCCCTCAGCAGTCCTATTCTGAACTGTTCTCATTGCTTGCTGTAGACAGTTGGCTCTTAATTCATTTTATAGAAGCACTTTCTGTTCTTTGGATAAATGGAAGTACATAAATTTCAAGTGCCATATTACCATACACGCATGGTTCTGTTTGGGCACAGGCACGTTGTCCTTGTCATAAATTCTGACTCAGAATGGGAGCTTAGGATTTAGCATCCCACTCTTTATAGTTACCAGATCGACTACACTGATTACAAGAAGAAATATGTAAGCTTTAAAACTGTTCACCCCAGTGATGTGGTTCAGTAGCTTGTAAAAGTGGCAAATAACAGCAATCCAAGAGAAAGAAATATCAGGAAAACCAGAGTTCTTAAAAAAACAGTGATGAACCAGAGATTTAGCTCAGTGGTTCCAGCGCCTCCCTAGCAAGCCCAAGGTCCCTGGTTCGATCCCCTATAACCACAAACAACAATACTGAGTGTGGTGGCTCATACCTGTAATCACAGCACTAGGGAGGGAGGCAGAGGCAGGAGAATTTCTGAGTTTGAGGCTTGCCTGGGCTCCACAGTGAGCTCAGGGCCAGGCTGAACTACAAAAGAAGACCCTGTCTCAAAAACAAAAAAACAAAACAAAACAAAAAAACCCAGGGATATTTTGTGTTCAGAACCCAGGATTTGGGACCTTAGATACCCTTTCCACCTCCTATGTTGAACTATGACCCTTGGAAACTTGATCCCCGAAGGCCTTTCCTCCATCACACCAAAGTTTCAGGACACCCTCAGAAAGGTGATACTGCAGACAGGGTCAGTCAGATGAGGAATGGAATTCTTTTGAGCACCCTGAAATCTTCAGCTGTAAATAGTGTGTATGTGAGTGAGTGAGAGAGAGAGAGGGGGAAAGAGGCAAGGAGGGAGAGAGAGAGAGAGAGAGAGAGAGAGAGAGAGAGAGAGAGAGAGAAAGACAGAATATGTTGGGCTGGTTGATTTACTCAGTCAAGAGAGATCTAGAATTCTATCATAAAGTACTTTTTGCCTTTTTTCTAGTCCTAAAGTAGGATAACTCAGCCTACAAACTAGAAGTCTATGTAAGTAGATCACAAGTGTGAATCCTTGCCTCATTACTTACCAGCAGTCATATTTGGAACAAATTAATTGAATCGTCTTAGCCTCAGTGTTCTCACAAGTAAAACAGAAATGATATTACCTCCTTCATAAGGTTGAAGTGAAGACTGAATGTGAAAATACATATAAAGCATTTAGCACTGTGTCTGATAATGCACACAGTGAAAATGTTAACATTTAGAGTATTATCGTTCTTGCGTTAATCATTTTCTTCAATATGTAAAACTTTTAGCATTTTGAGGACAAAGAATGGTGGTATTTTAGCCATGGATTTTTACATGGTTGAACACTGTACAGGGATTTTCTTTGGATGAGTTTGCCTAGGATGAAAACATCCTTGACAGGAAGTCCTGAGAGTAACTTTTTGTCCATTCAACATACAACTCCCTTGGTGATGCCAGGCAACCCATTCATGGCAAGAATCCCACAGAAACAATATCATGCCCTTCCTAGTACATCAGGTCAGAAGGCACTCCATGTCAACCCAACCCATCTTGGTCATGTGGTCATGATATCTGCCAGGTTTCTCTATTTTCAATCTCTATTTTTCCTTGTTAGTCACTGTAAGTGACTAACACGTTACAGAGAGGTATTCGTAGATTATATCAGAATACACAAATTGCTGTGAAACATTCACCTGTCAAACTTATCATTCATTAATGACAACTTTGGTTGAAATTAGTGATATCTGTGAAGGTTGCTATACAGTGATTCCCTATTTCTATTATGCTTTCTACATTTACCAGTTTGCATTTTATAGTAAGGAAACTATTTCTTCATTCATTCATTTGTTCATTTAATTATATCAATATGGACTTACTGATTCCAATCTTACTCACTGGGCTGTAATACACTACTATCATTTTTCATGCCTATGTCGTCCTTGATTTAATGAGTTAGAAACCCTGCATCTTTCTGAAATGTTTTTGTCACACTCACTGGACATTTCCTTATTCTCCACCACAAGGTGTTCCAGGTTTACCTTATAATTTCCAAGCTCTTGTCCTAGAATTAATCATTAGATATTTCTCCAAGGATCTCTGGCTTCTTTTAGTTAAAGATGATATTTACAGACCAACGCCTTGTTGCTCTCTAAATTGTTACTCAAGTGGTACTTGTCCTATACCTCTCAATGGACAAATCTAGAAGATATGTATACTTACATAGTGCAAAAAGCAAACACAATTATGTATCTATAATTAGGTAAATAAGAGAGCGAGAGAGAGTTCATACTGATACCTCCAATTCCAAGAACACTTAAGGGTTCTTTCTAGCATTCCCCCTATTGTAAGTTTGTTTTCCAGCAGTAAGAAACTCAGCTTCTGTTATCCCCATTACATACTTGTCTATGCAATCAGTTTGCTAATATGTTCAATATAATCAACTCTCCTCCATGTTGGCTATCTCTTCCACACATGCATACCGTCACCACCCTCTTCCGTAGTGCCCTCAGCTTCTGGCCCACCGGCCTGTACCTCCCCAGTACAGCTCAGACCTCCACCTGGCTCTGCAAAATTCCCTCATTATTTTTAGCTGCCCTGTTACTTCCTCCATGGGCAAGGGAACAAAAAGAGAAGAGGTGGCTTCTACCCCCAGAGTTCAGCCTCGCTCAGGCACCAGAAGGATCTTGACTAAATGTAAATCAGATCACACCCTTCTCTGCTCAGAAACACCCATGATTCTCCATCTCGTTCAGAGTAAAAAACCAGTGCTGGGATGAGGGCTTAAAATCTCTGACACGATCTAGGGTGCATCTCACCGTCTCCCAACAATTTTCCCCTTCACTTGTTTTGCTCAGCTACATGGTCTTAGCTGTTCTTTAAACCCATCCGCCGTGCTGTTGTCTTAGGGAACTTCACACTTACATCACTCTCCGTACCTGGACTCTCTCTCCCCATGTAGCTGCACAGTCAGTGCCTGACCTCCTTCAATTCTTTGCCAAGATGTTATCCCAAGAAACCCATCCTAGCCACCCTCTTAAAAAAGTGCAATCCTGGGCCGGAGGGTTAGCTCAGTGGTTCTGGTGCCTGCCTTGCAAGCATAAGGACCTGAGTTCGATCCCTGGTTCCCACATATAATGCTGGGTGTAGTGGCTCACGCCTGTAATCCCAGCACTTGGGAGGCAGAGACAGGAGGATTGCTGAGTTCACGGCGGCTTGCCTGGGCACCATAGTGAGCTCAGGGCCAGCCTGAACTACAAAGCAAGACCCTGTCTCCAAAAAGCAAAAAAAAAAAAAAAAAAAAAAAAAGTGCAATCATTCTATGCACACCCAGCCCTCCTTATCCACATCTATACTTTCTATCACAACACCATTGTCCAGCATGATTTGCAATTTATTTAAGCATGATGTTCACCATTTGTTATCTGACTCATCCCCTCTCTACCCTAACCTCTAAACTATATGGCCATTTAGGGCAGAGAATTTTTTTCACTGATGCATCACAAGCACTTAGAAGAGAGTTTTCTGAAATTCTGTCTCAAAATCATTTAATTTCTAAGTGATCTGACATTTTAATAAATATTAATTAACTTGACTGACTAATTCAGAAAGAAAATTTCCAAGATAGAGACAAAGAGTCAAGGAACATTTTAAGAACTATAATAAGATGATTTACTGGTATACTCTCAAAATTAAATCTTTGTTTCATCACATATTAAGTAGTAGTTAGAAAGAAATCACTGGGAATTTGGCAAAATCTGAATTGCCCTAGGGCCCCAGCATGATTTATTCTATACTTCAAGTTTTACCTCCTTTATTGGATTAGACATAGAACCTATTCCTGTTAACCAGGGCATGTCCTTAAGGATAAAGTAATTTCCATGGCTCGCCATAAATAAAATCCCAGAGTAAATGGGTTTTATACACAAAAATAGTCATTTTGCCATTGTCTTTTATAGTAAAATATTAGACTGGGGGTTTAGCTTAGAATCAGAGCACTTGCCCAGGATGTATAACGCCCAGGGCTTGATCCTCAGTCCACACACACACACACACAGGAAAAAAAGTGGAATATAGTAAAATATTAAAGACAACCAAAATGTATGCATACAGGAGTAATGAAGTAAGTTAGACTATATGCTCTTGTCAGCCACGATATTCACACCATGATCCTACAAATAGCCTCATTGTCAGAGCTGCCCAGATTTAGTGATAATGACAGATAATATTTACTGCATATTAAATGTGTGCCAGACACTACTTCAGATAAATTGTGGGTATTATTTCTTCTAACTTTACAAAACCCTATGAGACAGGTACTAATATTAACACTGTTTTTGTTTTGTTTTTTGGGGTGTGGGTGAGACAGGGTCTCACTTTGTAGTTCAGGTTGGTCCTGAGCTCACTGTGTAGCCCAGGCAAGCCTTGAACTCAGCAATCCTCCTGCTGTGCCTCTTGAGTGCTGAGATTATAGGCATGAGCCACCATGCCTGGCATTGTGTTATGTGGTACTGATTGCTGGTGGGCAATTCACCATGCCTGGTATTGTATGTGGCTACTGGGGATCAAACCAGGGATCTTGTGCTTATTAAGCAGGCGCCGGAACCATTGAGCTAAATCTCTGACCCTATTAACAATGTTTTGCGTAGAAGAAAGCCAAGGCTCAAGATACAGACTCCAGAGTGAAAGGACCTTTCCATCCTGCCAGAAAGCTACAGCCTGAGCCATCTGGACTCTCACTCTGCTTTCCTGCTCTTTATTAGTCTGGGTCCCATCAGGAGAAAGAAGACACATCGTGATTTGAACAAGAATGCTTAATATAAAGAGGCACTAACTATAACTGGAGCCTAGAGTAACAAGGAACTGAGAGCCAGGAAGCAAAAGAATTCTAAAGGACACAGGAAAAAGCAACAGCAATTCCTTCCAAGGCTCTGACAATGCCCAAGGAAGGACCCTATGTCCCTCTTCCACCCAGAGCTGGAATACAGACCTCTTGAGACAGGGCATGGGCATCTCCTGACAAATGACAGAGAAATCCCTGTAGTTTTGCTAAGTGAGCTGGATAGAAATTCATCCTTAAAGGTGTTCAAAGAGAAAAGCACCATCAAATGTTCTCTACTATAAAATCACCATAGGGATACAGTTTCCCCGGCCCTCATCGCTGTGACTGCACCTAAATAACCCTTCCTGGCTAGTTTCCCAGCCTACTACAAACAGATAAAACCAGCCGAATGGTCTGTGGAGCTTTATGCCCCAAACCCCAGCACCATCAGAGTAGGAAAAGTGCCTGACATCCTTGACATTAGCCTGAGATACAACCAGGTACCTTCCAGCTTCAGTGAAGCCACTTATCCTAAGCACGTGAGCGAGTCTTGTGCTGAATGGTCAGTTAATCCCCAATAACTGCACTCTGCATGACTGTGGATCTACCTTGTTCTTCGGCCTCATGGCACCTTGGGACTGGGACCAGGGTGCCCAAGAACATGTGCCCAAAAACATGTGCCCAGAACATGTAAAAGAGTAAGATTCTGGCTACTTGGTGTCTCTGATACCACTCAGGGCAGGTGCCAGGTGCTAGAAAAGCCACTTTCACAAGAGCCTGTCTAGAAAATGGGCAAGATTAGGAGCCAAAATACTTTTTCTTGCAGTGTCTCTCAAGTGCCCTTCACTGGCAGAGCCTTCCACAGTGACAAAGAAAAACTACTTAAAAGGTCCATATCCATTTTCTCAGAGCAGGCAATGCAGAGTAAATTTGTAGCTGCAAGGCAAAAAATTGATACCTGCCACGTCCTCCAAGACAAGAATATTACTTATTCCTTGCTGAGTTTGGTTCCAGAAAGTTCGATATTGTAATAAATATCTTCAACAAAAGTGCATAGTTTGTCGGTATAAAATCTGCTGAGAAGGCCGCGCGGAGTGGTGAGAGGACCTGTCTGGATCCGGAGACCTGCCGTGGAGAGCAGCAGCCGCCGGCGTGCGCCTCGTCAGATGGGCACAGAACGAGAGAAGAGAGGCTGAGACGGTGGCATCTGCTGCCACTCTCTAAGGACACCTTGCTGTCCATAAAATGTTATGGTCTCGCCTAACTAATTTGGGAACGTAGTATACACTTTGTAGGTGCTCTGTCTCCTCCACTAATGGAGGCGTGCCCCGCGGACTGCTATGCAACCATCAAATGTGCCATTAAAAAAAAAAAAAGAGTTCACCGTAAAATGGAAAAAGGCTTGTTGCAATTCTAAGTGGAAAAAAGCAGAGTGCAGCATTAGCATTTGTGAAACAAGCGATATTATGTAGAAGTAAAGATCAGGAGGAGGTACTCCTGAAATCTGTTTTGTCTTTGGGTGGAATTAAAGTAATTTTTTCCCTCTTTTTGTTACATTTCTGTGTTTTACAAACACTACAGTGACCCTGTACTAGCTAATACTTTGAAGCAACACAATTTAACAACAACAAATATGCATGCCATAGGTGTATGTGTTGTGGAGCTCAAGCCGAGGGTCACAATCCAGAATGTGACCCGTGGAGCTTCGGGACTCCGGTGACCGGGAGCCCATGGCAGACTGGCCAGTTGAGATTAGCTAGATCCTCCCATCCAGATAGAAAAGGCCAAGATAGATACACAAGAAGATAATTTCCACTTCCTAAACCTTTACATTGATTCAGATCTATACACACCTCTGAATCAGATATAAAAGAAGAATAAATGTGATTAACTCCTGCAAAGATCAGAATTGAGCACAACCATCCGGATCAGAAAGGAAGATTAGCAACTTTTTCTGTAAGCCTGAGACAAGTTAATCTTATAGCCCTAAGAGCAGTTGGGGGAAAACCCCTGAACACTGAACTCTCACTTTGTGCCCATATTTGCTGGACAATTTTATTTAAATTTCCCAGAACAAAGCAGTAATCTTCCCCCACCTCCAGTCATGATTTCTGTCCATATTAAGAGATCTGAGCCGGGCGTGGTGGCTCATGCCTGTCATCCCAGCACTCGGGAGGCAGAGGCAGGAGGATTGCTGAGTTCGAGGCTTGCCTGGGCTACATAGTGAGATCAGAGCCAACCTGAACTTCAAAGTGAGACCCTGTCTCAAAAAAAAAAAAAAAAAGAGAGAGAGAGAGAGCTGCAATTCTACACACTAGGACACCCTCCTAATTCTCCTGAAAAACTGGGACGGCTGAACTTGTCTTTCAATTGCACAATAATGTGTAAGAAAATAGAAAGGAACTGTGTGAAAAGAAATCCAAATGGCAGGCGCTAAGGACTGTAAAAAGCTAAAATAAGCACCAGTCCATTCCTCATGTGTGGACTCTCACCTGCCCGCAGATGATCTAAACAGAACATCTGAATGAGACTGGTTGGGAAACCATGGACAACTTCAAGATACCTAAGGATCTCTTCCAGTTCTAGGACTCCATCATGGAGCACAGGTCTGGTGTACAAGGCATGTGTTAGAAGAAGCACTTCATCTGGAATGAATATAAAAAGAGTCGAGGCTGTGAAGGAAAAAGAATATTTCAGTAACTCCAGTTTGCCAAGAATATCCTTGCAATAGCATTGGAAAACCAACATTCAGGGAAGCCCCACAGTCAAGGGTATATGCTAGAAGGCTTGGTGACACTTCTGGGATCTGACAAAGACTGGCTTCATTAGGTATCTTTACAAATTAAAGGTATTAATTAGCAAAGACTCTAGAATCTTTGAACTGATTATGTTAGTTTATATTGCTTCTCCAGCCCCATTTAAGCATATTCTCATCACCACAGGGTTCAACCTATAGGTCCTTCATATTGGACATCAGGAGCAGCTATATATGGTTAAATTCTGGGTTCAGATGAAAATGTTTGAGAAAAAGCTGTTTTTCTCAGCATTAACTCTAAAGTGACAGGCCTTCCGGGATAAAGAATTCTTTTTGCTTGGTGGATTTTCTAACTATATAAGAACTATGTTACCCAAATCCTAATCAACTCATTGTCAAAATTGTATTAGTGCTCCCTTCAGGAATTACAACGCAGCAGTTCAAATGACTCAACAGTCATCCTGTTCAACAAGGCATGGTACCACACACCTGTAATCCCGGCAGAGAGGAGGATGGCTGTGGGTTTGAGACCAGCCTGGGCTACATAATGAGTTCAAGATCAGCCTAAACTACACCGTGAGACCCTGTCTCAAAAAAAGAAAAAAATTTCTTCCTATCATTTCCTTCTTTTCAAAAGCAACAAAGGATATACAAACATATGATCTACCAAGTATTTTCTTCTTTTCCTTTATCAACTACCCTCTGTCTCAATGTCTTTCTCTACCATGCCCTATGGTTTTCTTTCCTGCCTCTCCTTCCTCTGTTCTCAACACATTCATTGTTTTCCATAAGGACGAAGCTTCTTTTCATAAAGAGGTGAGAGGAGAGGAGAGATGAGGTTAGTAATTAAGGGATTCTTCTTGGTGGGTTTGGAAACATTAGGAATCTGGGGGTATTCCCACGTTCACTATCCCTGTTCTATGACACACGTAATGTTGTTGTGTCTCCCACAATTACCCACAGCATGCTAATGCTGATAAATACTGTGCAATTCATGAGCCACATTTCCTAATTTTTATAAAAAAGAAAACCAGCAGAGACATCAAATAACTTATCCAAGGTGGCAAAGTGTTCTTTGTATCACTCTGTTATATGATTTTAAATCCTGTGATGTTTGGTTATGAAAAGGAGTAATTGTCAATGTCTTCCACCTAGAGACCACCAGACATACACTTCTAATTGAACAGTTGGGTTTATTCTGTGTTGCAGAGAGAAACTATGGGATGTCTAAAGAAGAAAGTGTTTAAAGGATTTATTATGCAATGTGAGCTCTGGTAGATGATTTGGGACCAGGTGTAAGGACATGGGCTTAGTCTGGATTGGATGCTATTAAGAAATGGGATTATTTTATGAACAAGCACCTTAGTAAACACTTATCTAGAAAGAAGGAAAAATGAAATTGGTAAAGAATCAGAAGTCACTCCTACTAGCCAGAATGAAGGGATGCCTGGTCATTTTTGTGGATTAGACAATGTCCATTTTTTATATTCAAACATGATTTTTTAATCATGTTGTATTAATCATGTTGTATTTTAATTATGGATTAAATCAGGATCACACACAGCATTGAGAATTTGTACCAGTATATGACACAATTTAATTCTCATTTTTTCCCAAACACAATTTTGCAGTGGTCTCTTTTTTCATCAATGTTTGTTATCATAGAGTGGCCATGTCTGTTGGCATGTTCTGTGAAATGTTCCTTTAAACAGAAGAGCACTGACTCTGGGTCAGTTCAGCTTCTGGACATTGGGGGACTGCTTTGGTCTTTCTTATAATAAGATCACCATCTATTAAGTATTTTTAGTATCTCCGGATCATTTTGATCTTCATCACTAACCTAGGCAGTAGATGTTATTATGATTCTAATTCTCTTTGAAGAAACAAAACCTTTGTGAAGTAAACTATTTGTCCAATGTCCACTGCTAGTAAATAGCAGTGCTGTGGCTCAAAACTCAGTCCTTCTCCAGAGTCTCCTCTCTGATCTGCCTGCAGTGAGGCCATGTATGAACTGGAACACTGAAAACAATGTGCAGTTAATCTATAGAGATATGGGACAATTTTATAGTAAATTCAGTGGGAAGGATGAAAATGTCTGAGAACTTCAGCCAGTGATGAATGACTGGCTTATGAGACACTGTAGATGGGGAAAAAAAGAAAAAAGAAAATGTGGGGAAAACCAGCTGTGACACTTTGACTGTAAGATTCTTCTTGGGGAATAGTGTAATAAAGGAAAACTGAGTTATTACTCCGTAGCTGAAGAATGACTTTATGATGTCAAATATTTTTACTCTCTGTTTTCAGTATAAATTTAAATAGACTGCAAGAAGGAAAAAATCAGTAGCAACTCTTCTGGTGAGGTCAGTCAGACCATCTCAGTGGAGTCAAATGGTAAAGCCGAGCTATTCAGGGCTTGTGATGGAGGCTGCAGGCTCCTGGCAGTACCAACCACTTAATCATTATGATCAGTACAGAAATGTTACTAATACCCTTAGAAATGCATTCATTTTTCAGAATCACCTGGGAAGTGAAATGACAGAATGAAACTCAAATGAACAGACATAAGCTTTCATTTCTGCTGTTTGCACACCCCACCCCCAGGTCCTCCTGGCTTCAGTGGGCGTTCTGGGCACAGAGAAAGAACAGGTGCTGGATACTGATCTAGTTCTAGTATTAGAATTCTCCTCTCTATAAACTCCAAAGCAGACTACATCCAAACATCACAGTAGTGCTCCATCCTGGGCTCACCTTCCCAAATCCAACTAACAAACCTGAGACACAAAACACACTTTTCTCTCCAACCGAGCAAAAATAGAGTTCTTTCAGGTGTGGGATGAGAGTGCCAGAAAGGTCAATTGACCTAAAAGAAAAAGAAAGAAAAAAATGAAAAGGAATGGTAGTGAATTCAGCTATGGTAACCTTTTCACAAATCTGTCCTTTCATACAAACTTACACTTACAGGAATTATCATTTCAATAAGTTAGTGTGCTTCTACTGGATGGCGGGCACTGTGCTAGACTCCAGGAACAAAAAGTCAGTTAAGGCATCCTCACTGTCCTCAAAAAATTCTATTGAGATTGTCTCTTTGCTTTTCTTTGCACAAAACTTCACATGGTGCTTAAAAGATGTTTCCTGTCGCCGGGCGTGGTGGCTCACGCCTGTAATCCCAGCACTCGGGAGGCAGAGACAGGCGGATTGCTGAGTTCGAGGCTTGCCCGGGCTACATAGTGAGCTCAGAGCCAGCCTGAACTACAAAGCAAGACCCTGTCTCAAAAAAAGAAGATGTTTCCTGTCAATGAACATTGCAAGGATAATATTGATCATGATGATGACTCTTGGATGTTACCAAGTATCAGCAGCAGATATAAAAAGAACCTATCCCAAAGAAACTTTTGCTTTTCAAAAATAAACTGATCATCTATTCTGGAGACACTGCTCTGAGGTGAGTGAAAAGTTATCTACTCCCATGGAGGCCCAGTTGACCTACAAGTTCACCGTGAATTAGGAGAAATTCCTAAGCCATCCTTTGGTTCCTTCAGGCCTCAGAAATAATTGAAGAACAATCATGATTTGGCCTCCAAAGTGGGCTAAAAATTGGCCTAGAGAAGAAACACAGGACAAACAATAATCAAGCTGAGAAAACGCTACTACCCTCTGGGCAACAGTTTTAGGAAAAGCATTGTACATCTCGAGTTCACGGCCATGCATTCACTTCAGGGTCATGCCTGTGCACAACATGAGACCATGGCAATCCATCTCCTCCATCACAAGGGCTTAAGAAAGATGTATCTCTGTGGGAAATCGCCTAGTTGTCACTAACTGAAATATCATTTCAAAATGACAGTGAGCATTGTTGGTGCAGAGTTGGGTAAGTGATGAAAACATGAAGAATTTCCTGAGCTTTTGTTTTGTTCTGTTTTGGTTTGGTTTGGGTAGTGCTGGGTTTTAAACCCAGGGCCTCACACATGCTAAGCAGTCACTCCACTTCCTGTCCCCACCCCCGGATATTTTCTGGGAATATATATCAGTCACTAGCTGTGGGATAGATTCTTTGCAGATGCAGATGGCTGCCTCTGACCTACTCTGCAACAATGTGCCCTCTGGTCTCCTGGTGACCCTCCACTAACTACCACGACTCTAGCCAAATTCCTAGCCTAGACACTTACTATTTTTAGTTTCCCAGGCAGTCCATCTCATACAAACTTCTAGCACCCTTCGCCAAAGCCTGGATTCTGTATCTGTCTAATTTGCCTGATTCAAGATAAATGCACTAATTTCATTTTTGCTATTATGACCATTGCTGAAGCACAGAGGATAGACATGGATAAAGACATTATTTTGCACAAAAAGGATTAAATCAGGAGATACTTAGCCTCAGAAACAAAGAAAAGCAGATGGATCACTACTGAAAAACCAAGATCAGAACTTCAAAAATCTCCTTAGCAAAAACCTCCTAGCAACCAAAAGTAGCCAACAAGAAAAGAAGCTAACATTTATTGAGTACTTACTATCTGCCCGGCACTTTATATTTCATATTATCTACTTCTTTTCGTAGCAGTCTGGTGAAATCAAATAAATTCTACAAAATATTCCAGATTCAAAAACAGTCAAGCCCAAGGTTACCCAAGCAGCAAGTAGAAGAACTGGTCTGGAAACCCAGCTGTGGATGGTGCCACAGCTTCTCCCTGCCCAGGGGCTGTGAAGGAGGAGGGCCGTTCCCCAGCATCCTCGTCAAGGAATCCCACAATTCTTAGTTACTTCTTCTATGAGCCCACAACAGGAGCAAATGTACTCTAACCCCTTAGATTATCTAAATACATTTGTGACTTTCATTAAAGCAAAATAGCAATTATGTACTTGAAATATTTATAAAATAAGTTGACTGCATTTGAGGGAAACTGTAAAAGCATTGCAATTAAACAGATCTCCACACACTGCAGGGTGGTTTCCCTAACAAAAGGAGAAAGGAATAATGCTGCTAATAAAAACAAGGACGATCTTCTTTAAATGTTCTAATAACTCATTTAGCACTGTTCTGTGTGGAACTGTATATTAGTAATTTCAAATAAAGTCTTTGATGAAAGATTAAATATATCTTCTCATTCTCTGCAAAGCTGGTGATTCAAGTGAGTTAATTTGTTCTCTTTCTTCTAGTAAAATGTTTTAAGTGATCTATAAATGTTTTTCTTCTATTCATATTCTAAAAGGAACCAAGTGAATAATAATGAATAAGGAGTTTTATTGACATACTGGAAAGGAAAGGGGTCCCCACCATCATTCCCCTCCCATACAATACACACACTGAATTCTCACTGGGCTCCCAATAAGAGATGGGCAGATCTTGCATCTCCAAATAAAATTCATTCAGGGAATTACATTAAATAGAAACGACCCCAAAACAACTTCCTGGTCACTTTAAAAAACATCATGTTAATTAATCAAGTATAGGGGGTTTTAATTTTTGTTTTTTGGTTTTAGAAAGGAGAAATTTAAATATATATATGCACATATATACACTAATGTATATATATAATGTGTATATGCAAATATATATATTTCTTCAAGAAAAACTAAGACTGTTTGACCAAATTGTAAGCTGAAAATTTCCTCTCTTACATTTCATACTTAAGAATATACAGTATCTCTAATGCTTCTAAGCCAGTGTGGGAAAACAGGCTATCCAATCTTAGTATATTTTGGGCTATAGGACAAAGAGGTTGTTTTTGACAAAGATTAAGAAAACTACACTATAAAATGCCTAGCCAAAAGGAACATGCACACACTTAACCAACAGATCAGTTTGGTCATTTAAAAAGACACCCATTAGAGGATACTACTGGATATAGAGGCCTTTAGCTGAGGACATGTACTGAAACTCTAAGGTAAAGCAAGGTATATCCATAGTACTTAATCACACAGAAGGTAATTTTTTGCCTCCTTAGCCTCTAGGTTGAGGGGGGAAAAAACCCCAATACTTATCTATTCTTATTTTTTAGTATCAGACCTTCAATAAATATTGAATGGAATGAATTTTCCCATCAAAATTCAGTCTAAAGTAATTTCTACATGGGTTTGCCTATTTTTTGATGTTTCCCCCATAAGATATGACCTGATAAAAACTTTAACTTTGAAAAAGCTGGTTACTTTTAGTTTCTGGAACCCCCAAGCCAGTTATGCTGATTTGGTCTCACAGAATAAATCAATGATCATATTTTTTTCTATGGAGAAGATTCAAGCCTCAAGCTTTTGCCAAATCTCATTCTAGTCCATCAACTGAAAAATTCCTAAAGAAAAAACTAGATCTTGGACAAGCACAGGGTCCATGGGTAATCTACCTGTTGTATGTTCAGGGGACATAAAAACCTGTATTCATCAAAGAGATGTAAAACCACTTGTAAAGTGCAGATATACCAACAAAGTGTCAAGGACATCTTCCCGGAAGAAATTCCTCCCTCCCTGGATGAGCAAATCAAAGAAATACCTGGGCTCATTAGAACAATGTGCTTCTTGTTTAGCAAATTGAGGCTATCTCCCAATAAAAAGGGAACTTTATGTATGTCCATCGATTTCTAAAATAATTCATTAGGACTTTTCTCCTACCGCCAGGTTAAGGGACACATGCTTCCTATGCCTACCTGTTCTAATACTTGTGTTTGCCTCCTTCGTCCTAATTAGCTACTTCTAGTATAACCATCTGGGTCCGGACCACAATTCTAATTCTTACTCCTATAACATCTCTCAGATAGGAATCCCAAGCCATGCTCAGATTCACCCATCTGGTTCTTGGAGCTCAACTCAAGAAAAAACATGCTGCTGAAGACAAGGTTGAGAGAAGGTGATCTGAGAACAAAAATAAAAAGCATATCTCATATTTCCTGTGGATTGACACCAGATAATTGACACCCCAGATAATCCAGATTTGCACTTTCATACATTTTACTATAGTTTTTTTACTTGAGGTTGAGGAGATTTCCCATGTTGGATAGAATTGGAAGAAGTGTTAATCAGGGGCTATCCTAGTCACTTCAAACACAAACACACACACATTTACCTGTGAAGGAGACATATGATCACATGACTCAAGTCTCTTCCGAAATCAGTCAGTGTATTTCAGTTCTTTCTCTCTAGTTCCCTATGATTCCAAGTTTGGTATAAAGCTAAATTACCATTTTATAATATACTCTTTTAACTTGGGAGTGATTATTTTTTAATCACCTGAAAATGGAACAAAATGAATAAGTTCATATTACAGCAACTGTGATTCAGATTACTTACAAAAAGTTCTTCAGGAGGAGGAGTTGAACCACAGCTTGTTTGAGTGGAAGAGAAAAGGGCCCCAATTCTGAGAAACTGAGTTGGCTTTATCACATATTAACTATGACCTGAATCAACTTTTTAGACCTCTCTAGATTGAAGTATTGGGCCAGGGATTTAACTCAAGTGGTACCATGCTTGCCTTGCACACTTAAAGGCCCAAGTTCAATCCTCAGTACCATCAAAAACTTAATAGATTCAGGTGTTGAGAATTTAAGTAAGATAGTATAGGAAAACTGCTTTTTTAGGAAAAAAGTTACGATTTTCACAGCATAAATCCAGAAAGATAAAAATTCAAATTATAATTTTTCATTATTGACATACAAGTGATCTGAGACTTCACCTACAGAAAAAACTGAGGACAGAGATAAAGATTATAAGTTGCATTTAGACAAAGTATTCATCTTGGGAACCAAGGAAAATGTGCTCCTTGGGAATATGCATAGTGTTTAGATGATAAACAAATGACAAAGGAGTTTGGGACGTAACCACAGTAGTGTGCTTGCTTGGTGAGGTCCTGGGTTCAGTCCCCAGCACTTAATAAATAAGTAAGGGAATGAAAACAGTAAAAGAAGGTGGCAATGTTCTTCTCCATCAAGGACAGATTCCATCAAGGCAAGACAAAAACATGAGGAAGAAAATGAAGGTGAATAAGACTGGCTGGTTGGGAAGACAGTAAAAAGTCATCAATCAGCTCTAACTCAAATCTCTAAGTTAGATACATTCTAATGCAAGGTAATAAAAGGACTCATAGGTCAGAACTTGGAACCATCACCAATACCTTTAAGGAGCCAGAGTCTGTAGGAGAAAGGCCAGAATATTGCTCCAATTTTCACAGAGAGCTCTTTCCAGAAATGATGATTCACTGAACTCAAGTCCTCAGAAAAATCCTACCGTGAATCATTTTAAGTGACTTTTGAGAAAAATGTATTACAGAACAGTGCAAATATTATCAACCCTGACACTGTGAAAGTAAAATTGCATCTGAAAGAAGCTACAAGGTGAAGCAGGTATAAAAACGTGGCAGGAAGGATGAGAATATCAATACTCTCATCTTGCAAAGTGGAAGACCTAGAGATTGTTTCTATAGTGGATTGAAAAAGAGAGGTCAACATATATTATTTTAAGTTACAGAAGTAACCATTAGAACAACCCAAAATTGTGTTACAATTATATTACAAAGAAAAAGAAAGATGGGGATGGTTGATAAGCTAAATTCACACCTTCCATTGCAGGAAATCCACATTCAGGTATCTACAGAAGAGAAATCTAGAATACATACTAAGTATGTTCTTAGAAATATAGGTACTGCTGCCAAAAGAACTAAAAGCAGAAATAGTTAAAGGTAGAGATTTCTCATGAGTAAGGAGGACACAATAATAACACTTCTCAATACAAACCTTTATGATGTTTGATGTTGTAAGCCATATTCATGATTAGTTAAATATGTATGTTGTTCAGAAAAAAACTGTCATGAATTTCTAGGACTTCCTATAAATTTACCAAAAGCAAGTCCTATCACACTACCATTGAAATGATTGTATTTATTTCTTCCTCATCTCACACAGTATTCAGAATTCATATGCACCAACAACTATCTCTTGAATGAATGATGAATGACTTTTAAACTTCTGCCAGTAAGTTTAGAATGAAATCATTGTTTTCACAATGAAGAAATGTTTTGGAGGCAGTATAGTGAGGTGATTAATTTGCATGTATCTTCTCAAACCAAGAGTCCTGAAGTCAGACATTTGTCATATTTCTAGATCTCTCCCAGCGTTCAAGAGCAGCTTCTGACTCATTATTACCACAACCAGCCATAGATGATGCTTAGCATGGGCCACATGGACTTCATCTCCCTGTGCAAGGTAGGACACCAGCTCCACAAAATAAGATCCAACCACCAAGGGGTAATTTTTTCACTACACAGGTTGTGATATATTTAACCATCCAGCATCTAAAAAGAGGCTTACTCTTTAACAAATTGTGCTGAAAAACTTAGTTTCAACCTTCCAAAGACTAAAGCTAGTAGATCTCTTTCACCATACACTAAACTAAAATCGAAGTAGATTAGAGACCTAAGTATTAAAACAGAAACACTAAACCTGCTATAAAATAGATTAGGTAGAACTCTTGGGGACATTAGCAAAGGGAAAGACTTTATGAACAAAACCTCAGCAGCATGGGAACTAGCAGAAGGAATCAATAACAGGGATCTTGTCTTATTTAAAAGCTTCTGCATAGCAAGAGAAACCACCAGCAGAGGAAAAACACATCCTACAGTAAGGGAAAAATATTTTACCAGCTGTTTCTCAGACAAAGGGCTACTATCTAGAGTATATAAAGAATTTTTAAAAGCCAGCCCCCACAATTCAAAGACCCAACTCAAAAATGGACATCTGATATGGATACTTTTCAAATAAAGAAGTTAAGGCAGCTAAGAAACATATGGAAAAGTGTTTAATACCGCTGGTCATTTGAGAGACACAGATAAAAACAACACTAAGATTTCATCTCACTCCACATAGAATGGCTGCTATCATGAAATCAAGCAACAAAAAATGCTGGGGAAAAGGGAGTCCTTCTCCACAGTTTGTGGAAATGTAGACTGGTACAACCACTATGGAGAATGCTATGCAGAGATTCCTCAGAATACTAGGTTTAGAGGTCCCTTTGACCTTGCTATTCCCACTAGGCATATACACAAAAGAATTAAAAGATTCATATCAAAGTAACATATGTGTACCCATGTTTATGGCAGCTCAATTTGTGATAGCTAAATCTTGGAAATAGCCCAAGTGTCCATCAGCAAGAGACCGGAAAAGAAGATGTGGGTTATTTTATGAAATGGAGTATTACTCAGCCATTAAGAATGATAAATCCAGAGCCGGGAACTTAGCTCAGCAGTTCCAGCATCTGCCTGGCAAGTGCAAGGTCCCAAGTTCAATCTCAGGTACCACGTATCACAATGGTAGTGGCTCATGCTTGTAATCCCAGCACTTGGGAGGCAGAGGCAGGAGGGCTGGTGTGATTTCAAGGCTAGCCTGGACTATATAGTGAGTTCAGAGACAGCCTGAACTACAAAGTGAGACCCTGTCTCAAAAAAAAAAAAAAAAGATAAATCTGAGTCATTTATCCTCAATGGATATACCTTGAGGACAAACACATAAGTGAAATAAATAAGAAACTGATGTGCAAATGCCATATCATTTCTCTGGCATGAGACAGTGAAGGTATAAATGAGTTTCAAAATGTATAATAGGTTTTTTAAAACAGGAAGAAAATGTTCAAAAGGAAAAGGGGAAAGGGTGGGTAGGGGTAAGTAAAGAAGGGAAAGAAAAAAACTGATGGTGGAAAAAAGAAACAAAGCTTATGTATATAGGAGATAGGAATTGTAAGGAGGGCAAGAGAATTGGAAAAAATGAGAATCAAGATGTCTTGATTCTCATTTCACTCTCCTTCTGTCCCCGCTACCTCCCTGATTCCCCAGTGACCTCTTATCCCCAAAGGGTCTGGGGGGAACATTTATGATCTACATGTTGTATACACATTGCTGATTAATTCTAAATTTTGGCATATGGTCATAGAGGTAACTCATAAGCTCAAAGTCTTCAGAATAGAGTTTAACAAAACTTTTCATTTTATTTACTGTGTTTAGTACTGATATGGGCACTGATTGTATTATGGTAACAAAAATGATGTGACTGTTCTGCTCAAATACCTCCCATGATGTGTCAGAACTGAGAACTCTCAAGGGTCATTACAGATTCAAGGAGGGCCCCCAGGAAGGTGCCACATCCAAAGAGCCCCAGATAATAGAAAGAAAGAGACCTGCAACAAACATTACCCTGTCATCAGGCAAAGAATAGCATTAGTAACAACGAAAGAGTAGAAATGAGAAAATATACAAAAAACAGACACAAATATCACCACCACAGGAAAATTCAGAGAAAAAGGAAATAGGGCAAACTGAAACTCAAGCACAAGGACTCTTGGAGATGGTAACTAAAGCAGATCTAGTAAAATGAAAATCAGAACTCATCTCTGAGATCAAAAGAGGGATACTGTCCACAGTGAAAGACATCATTAAAGAAGAGATCAGCAAGATGATAGAATCCAAGATAGCAGAAGCAATGGAACCTTTTAAACAGCTTTAAGCAGAGCTCCAGGGAATGATGAAGGAGAACAAAAGCTTGCAAAGTAGGATGAATGAAGCAGAGAACCGAATCTCAGACCTAGAGGACAGCATAGCAGCCAGTGAGCAGGAAAGATATAATCTATGGAAAAGAGGAAGGAACCATGAGAAATCCATTCAACAGCTTCTAGATGACTCAAAGAAAAATAATATAAGACTGATTGGAGTCACTGAGGAAGCAGGAAACTGAAAAAGACATAAAAAAGCTATTGTCAGAGATAACAACAGAAAACTTCACAGGAACAGAAATAGACATACAGATAAATGAGGCCTATTGGACTCCAAAACACCGTGACATAAAAATATCTACACATACACATATAATTATCAAGGTTCCAGATGCACAACAAAAGAATGAAATACTGAAAGCAGTGTGAGAGAAAGGAAGAAAATCACCTACAAAGGGAAGCCCATTAGGATCACAGCAGACTTTTCAACACAAACACTCAATGCAAGGAGAGTGTGGAGAGCAGTATTTCAAGCATTGCAAGAAAACAATCTCCAAACTAGACTGTTGTATCCTGCAAAACTATCTTTCAGAATAGATGGGGAAATAAGATACTTCCATATTAAAGAACACCTGAAAAACTTCACAAATACGAAACCTGCACTCCAAAACATTCTAAAGAACATCTTCAAAAAAAAACACAGGAAATTCCACACCCAAGATAGGGAATTCATTGGAGCAAACAAGAAACTAAATAGAAAAGGGGGAAAGCAAGGAAGAAAAGAACCAAGAATAGGGAAATATGGCAGCTCCGAATATGTCCATATCAGTCATAACCATTAATGTCAATGGTCTCAATGGGCCAATTAAAAGACACAGACTAGCAGATTGGATCAAGAAGCAAGATCCTACAATCTGCTGCATACAGGAAACACACCTAATTCAGAAGGAAACCCATAGACTGAAAATAAAAGGTTGGAAAACAATCCTCCATGCCACAAGAAACTGCAAAAAAGCAGGAGTGGCTATCTTGTTTGCAGATAAAATAGATT